>JACDJE010000567.1:108995-120012 GCA_016647715.1 Pavo muticus | reverse complement strand
CGGCGGGCGGGGGCCGCTTCCCGCGGCACCGGGGGAGGGGGCGCAGGGCTCCCGCAGCTCCCCGAGGCATCCTGAGCCCCGGGGCGGCAGTGACTGGGGTCGCGGTCAGCGCCCATCTCGGAGCCGCGCCCCGTTGGAGGGGATTGACTCCTCCGGCGGGACCAAACCCTTCTGTCTCAGGCGTCCGGGAACGGGCACGGCGCGGCCCCGTGGCGGTTGCGGGATCCGTCGTCCCCGATTCCAAGGGCACCGTTCCGCCGGGCGGGGCCGCGCAACCCCTACAGCCGCGCCGGGGCGCGGGGCTCCCGGGACCGGGTCCGTGCCTACCTTGGGGCAGCGCGGAGACGGCTCCCGACCCGCGGGGCGGCACCGACACCGCCGCGCCGCGCCCGGGTCGGGAACGGGGAGCCCGGGGCCGGCCGAGCTGGGGCAAAGCGCTGCCCCGGGGCCCGGAGCTGCGGAAGGGTCCTGCCGAGGGCTGTGGCCGACCGGTGCGGGGCGGGGGGCTGGGGGACCAGGATTCAGTCTGGCGGGGACGGCACGGCGAGGATGTCGAGCACAGACGCAGCGGGAGCTCAGCGCGGTCACCAGAGGAGCAGGGGGCTTCCCGGCAGGGCCTCGCCCTCGCAGCTCGGGGCGGAGGGAGAACGGAGGTCCACGGCTGCGGTGCGGCCATTCGTGCTGCGCTGGCGGTTTCAAACAGAGATGAGCTCTGAGGTGTGCGCTTGGAGTGGGCGCGGTGCCCCGCCTGGCTTACGGGTGCTTCTGGGGTGACGCGGCTCTGTGGGAGCCGCTGGTCGCGTCAGAGCTGTGCAGCAATGCCGAGGCTGCAGCTCCAGCGACGAAGCTCTCACGTTGCGCCCTTCATACCACTCCTTGCCAGGAGCTGCGGCTGGCAGCAGCCCGGCACAGCCCGGTGGTGGTCGGGGAGCGAGGAGTGGGTGCCCCCGTCCCGCTGCCGGCAGAGGTGGTGTGGGGGACGGTGCAGAACAGAGGAGGCAGAGCGCTGCTGCTCCAAACACACGCGGCTGCTGCGATCCTGCAGCAAACAGCGTTCCGTCAGCGCGCGGTGCTGCTCTGCATTGCAGGCTGAGCGCTGCTCGTGCAGAGCGCCAGGCTGGGCCGTGGAGACGGAATGGAAACGGAGTGAATGATAACGGCCGCGTGGTGCTGGCTGTTCGCCCTCCAGCAGCGCTGCATTGAGAGCTTTCTGGACGGCCGCAGGGCCGCAGACATCGGATCTGCATCGGGTGGGGATGCTGAGGGACGCGTGCTGGCCTGGCGAGACCTACGGGGTGGGGGGCAGCCCTGGACTGAGTGCGGGAGTGACCCCCGCGGCTGTGGAAGCAGCAGTTGGTGCTGCTGGAAAGGGCACTGGAAAAGGCTGCTGGATCAGTGCAGGGAGCTGTGGGAGGTGCAGCAGCGCTAGCAGACCCACAATACCTACTGAGCACTGGGCAGTCTTCTCCCCAGTGGAGCACCCCTGGTGCAAGGGTACAGAGGGCACTGCAAGCAGCCCTGTCCAGGGGCACGGAGGACCACGGTGCTGCAGTAGCAGCGAGGTGCCTCCTCCCTGCTGCACTACCCTGGAACACGTCCATCTCTGCTGGAAAAGCTCATGGCCTCCAGGGCTGGGGACCCCACTGGGAACGCACCTGCAACTCAGCATTGGGCGCTGGGAACATAACAGCATGAAGGGATCACAGTTCTACAACTGGATTTGGGGAACAAAAGCAAGGGAGAGCAACCCTAAAAGGCCAAGTGTGGTGCCGCCTTCCTGCTTGTGGCAGAGGAAACCTGGACTGCCAGGTGAGCACAGCACCATGGCCCTTGGCTCCCTGTGCAGCTCCGCTCGGGCTCTGCTGGGCATGAGCACAGCACCAAGTGTATAACACCGTCATCCCCTGTGATGTTCTGCTTATCCTGGCCCCATGCAGCTTAGTTGGGGTGCTCTGGAAAGGCTGAAAAGAGATTGCCCAAATCTTCTGGCTGCTATTCAGGGCTGTTCCAGAGAAAGGTCTGCTCAGGACAGAGCTAAATCAGCAATGCAGCAGGCGCAGATCCTGGAGCTTTAAAGTCTCTGAACCCTTTGCAGTGGGGGTAAGGACTGCTTATAGCAGACAGCACGCTTAAACCTAATACAGCCTCCTTCTGGCTGCAAGCAAGCCTGCTTGCCTTAGCAACCTTTGCTGGCTCTGAATGCAAGTCTGCTGGCAGCAGGGTGGGAAGCAGAGTGAGCTGCAGTCCTGGCACATTGGGAAGTGCTGGGGGCAGGGAAGGGACACATCCAAGTGTCCCTTTCTGAGCAGCAAATGCTTTTTATGAGAGTGTCTTGCACTGGGGAGACATGGGTCCACATCCAGCCAATGGCAGGAGCAACAAAGGAGGCTGAGCAGGCTACATGCCACACGCAACAAGGCATCCTTTGAGCCGGAGCAACTCAAACAGCAGAGATATGTGCGTAGGATGGGGAGCAGCCTCAGCCCAGCCTGGGACTGGCTCTGCCCGGAGCAAACACCTCCATGCAAGGGGACAGGCTGGAGCCAGCGCTTCCCCACGCAGAGCTGCACCATGAGCCCAGCCTCCCTTTCTTTCTGCAAACTCCGGAAGCCACAAGCAGCAGCCAAGCCATAGGCACAGGGCCAATCTGCACTCCTGGACTGCAGTATCAGGGCTGGGGATGGCAAGCTCTGCACAGCAGCATGGGGCCAGGTGCTGGCAGCCAAACTCAGGCCAGACTCAGGCAGCTGGGAGGTGCCAAAGCTCAGAGGCGGTGGTGGTGACAGCGGTTGGCTGCTGCCACTGCTGCCACAAACTCATGTCTGCACCTGGCACCTCTGCTCCCTCCTGAGCTGCCCATGCCTCCCTGAGGAAGAGGGGCCATATATCTCTGGCCACCGTCCAGTTCTCCTGATCTGGGGAGGGCTGCTCCTGTCCCACTCTAGACAATGGCACCTCCAGCGGGAGGGATTTGGCCAAGGAGAGTACGGTCAGGTCCTGCTCCACCAATTCCCCTGTGAGCACAGGACAAGCACAAAGCCCAGCTAAAGTGGGAATGAGGTCAGGAGACGGCCTCCTGCTAAGCTGATTAGAGGAAAGCATCCCCCTAATACAATAAACTGCGCCAGAGCAGTGCGGTTCCCACCAGCTGCAGATCAGGGTCAGCCCATTTCCTGCCCCACAGCGTCCAGGCTGCGTGGGGTCAGAGCCCCCAGGGCTGTGTGCAGACTCACAGACCTGAACACTGGGAGCAGAGGCACAGCAGGAGCAGCTGCCCTGCGCTGTGCAGAACAGAGCAAACCCCACACAGCCTGGAGCTGGCAGCCCTGTGCCCAGGCACTACATGGGGCTGTGGCTGACATGGCTGCCTGCCACAAAGCACTTCCAGCACCAAGCCCTGGTACACAGCTGATAAGGAGCTGCACCCTGAGCACCAGCCAGATTTGCTCATGGACTCTTGTCCTCATGGCAGCCATCAGCTCGGGCTGCTCTCTGCTCCTATGCGACGCCAGCAGCTGTCTTTGTGGGGACAGCGCGGCTCTCCCTGCCCACCCTGCTACAGGAGTCTCCATAGGGCAGGGGAACCACTGGGACCTGGGGCGGATGACAGCTGATGGCCACTCAGCAGCACCCACTGCCCTCACTCCCACTCCCCAGGGAGACAAGAGGGAGAAAATGCTGGAAAAAAAAGTTTGTAGGTGTGACACTCACCCATAAGGGAAGGGAAAGGGTGACTGGATTCACAATTTGGTCCTTAACAGGTTGAGATAAAGAGCAGTTTAGTGGAAGGGAAAAAAAAGAACAAAGGTCATGCAGAAGTAAAAGGAGAAAAAAATATACTCTTGATTTTCCATCAGTAAGCAATGCTCAGCCACTCCTTGGGAAGCAGGGCCTTGGGACACACAGCGGTCACTTGGGCAGATGGATGCTCTCATAACGAGAGCCCTTCCTTCTCACTGCCCCCAGCTTTTATTGCTGAATGCAATGTGTGCAGTATGGAATGCCCCGGTTGGGTTAGGCCAGCTGCCCCGGGGACATCTCCTCCCCATCTCCTGCCCATACCCAAGCTCTGCAGGACTGGGGAGGACCATGGTGCTGTCTCACTGCTGCTCTGTAGGAGACAGAACGTTGGTGCCATATCAGTGCCGTCATAGCTACAGATGTAACACACAGCACTGTGGGCTGCAGTGGGGAAATGAGCTCCAACCCAGTCAGACTCGGCACAAAACTGCTGGACACAGAGGCTCATTGGTGCCTCCTCCTGCAGTGCTGAGTACCCCGACCTGCGGAAACACAACAACTGCATGGCCAGCAACCTGACGCCAGCCATCTACGCGCGGCTCTGCGACAAAGCCACCCCCAACGGCTGGACCTTGGACCAATGCATCCAGACCGGCGTGGACAACCCAGGCCATCCTTTCATCAAGACGGTGGGCATGGTGGCTGGTGATGAGGAGACATATGAGGTGAGATATGGCCGGGGCCCTGCCACGCTCCAGGCTCCATAGGGCACCTGCCACGTCCCCCAAAGGGCTCCGCATGGTGCTGGCTCTGAAGAGCTGCCCTGTCCCACTTCCCTCCAGGTGTTTGCAGAGCTGTTCGACCCCGTGATCCAGGAGCGACACAATGGGTACAACCCCCGCACCATGAAGCACGTCACGGACCTGGATGCCTCCAAGGTGGGCATGGTGCGGTGTGCCCTGGCCTTGGGGCAGTGATGCTCAGTGCTGGCTCTGCCTGCCAATGTCCCACATTTGTTCTAGATTAAGTTTGGCCACTTTGATGAGCGCTATGTGCTCTCGTCCCGGGTCCGGACCGGGCGCAGCATCCGCGGGCTGAGCCTCCCACCCGCCTGCACCCGCGCCGAGCGGAGGGAGGTGGAGAAGGTGACGGTGGAGGCCCTGAACGGCCTCACAGGGGACCTGTCGGGCCGCTACTACCGCCTTAGCGAGATGACAGAGAAGGAGCAGCAGCAGCTCATTGACGTGAGTTGGGCAGCCCCGGCAGGACCATCCTGACACCACGTCCCACTTCTCCCTTCCCCACCCCAAGCCCTGCAGCACTGGGGCAGTGTCCCCAGCGCGGTTGCCCCATGTGGCAGAGTCTGCTTATGGCCCCGCTCATAAGAAGGAGTTGAATGTGGCCCCAGCAGATCATGGGGCTCTCTGGCTCCCGCCCTGTGTCCCTCCACGTGCCCAGGGAAAGGCGAGTGCATGGCACACAGCTGCTGCTCTGCTGGCATTGCGAGGGCTGCATACCCACACCCTTTGCACAGAGACAGCCAGTGATGTTCACTTCCTGTGTGGTGCATGGGGACCAGAGGGAGGTGCTCCAGTATCCGCCATGTGCCCTGCTGACACGCTCTGTCCCTGCAGGACCACTTCCTCTTTGACAAGCCGGTGTCCCCTCTCCTGACGGCAGCAGGAATGGCCCGGGACTGGCCCGACGCCCGAGGCATCTGGTGAGGACCTGCCTGGCGCTGGGCTACCAAAAGGGGCAGGAGGAGGAGGGCACTGTTGCTCCATCCTGCTGTCCCCACCCGCACTCCCGCCCCACAGACCCCGGTGCCTCCAGGCTGCCATTCCCCAGCTCTGTGCCCACGGCTGTGTTCTCCCTGCCCACCCCCAGCCTGGTTTCCTATCGCCGGCTGCAGCCCATGGAGCTGCGCAGAGCCGGGGGCAACCGCTCCCTGCACAATCCGCAGCACCTTGCATGGCAGCACGCAGCTCTGCAGCCATCCCAGGTCCTGCTGCCAGCCCTGCCTGCTCTGCAGCACATCGTTCCCTCTGCTGACAAAAACCTGTGCCCGCTGGCTGCTTCCCAGACAATGCCCAGCACTCCACCCCACTCTGCACACTGTACCCGCCCCCAGACTTACCCGGCCGCAGCTGCTTCTCCCTCCTGCTCCCAGCACACCTACACACACCCACACACTGAGGAGCAGCCGCCAGGCTGTGTGCTCGCCCACCACCCTCAGGGCGCAGTGCCTTTACAGCAGGGGATTGGGTGCTGAGGGGCTGCTGCTGCTGGCAGCGTGAGCACAGGGCTCTACCAGCCCCCGTGCAGCTGAACACTGCCCTGTCCCAGGCACAACAATGAGAAGACCTTCCTGATCTGGATCAACGAGGAGGACCACACGCGCGTCATCTCCATGGAGAAGGGTGGTAACATGAAGCGCGTCTTTGAGCGTTTCTGCCGGGGCCTGAAGGAGGTGAGCAACCTCAGCACTACCTTGCCAGCCCTGCGGATGGGGGCCCTGCAGGACTCGCATCCCTTGCAGTCTCAGGGCTGGGCAGCACCACGCTGAGGGCTGGGCTGGAGGCTGAGCTGCTTTTTGTGCCTCTAACCTAGGTGGAGCGGCTAATCCAGGAGCGAGGCTGGGAGTTCATGTGGAATGAGAGGCTGGGCTACATCCTGACCTGCCCCTCCAACCTGGGCACCGGGCTGCGGGCGGGTGTCCACATCAAGCTGCCACTGCTCAGCAAGGTAATGACTGTGGACGGTGCTGGGGGAGCCTGGGCTGCAGGCACAGGGAGCCCAGCCCTGCTAGGATGAGAGGACTGCGTGGCACAGCCCTGGGTGCTGCTTGGGATCACGCAGGGAAGCAGAGCAGCACACGGTGCCCGCCTTGCAGCTGGAGGGGCCAGGCACACATGTGCTGAGTGGGATCTGCCTGGGGCCAGGCTCCCTGCAGGGCTGCAGACGGGGTGCTGCAGGGTGTGGGAGGGCAGCCCTGGGGAGCTGTCATTTGTGGCTCCATTGCTGACGGTCCTGCTGATCACTGGCACCTCCTCTGGGCACCAGGACAGCCGCTTCCCCAAGATCCTGGAGAACCTGCGGCTACAGAAGCGTGGGACAGGCGGTGTGGACACAGCAGCCACCGGCAGTGTCTTCGACATCTCCAACCTAGACCGGCTGGGGAAGTCAGAGGTGGGAGAGGGGCAGAGCTGCTCTTGGCAAGGGCAGTTGGGAACACGTGCGCATGCCTCAGCACCAGAACAGCTTTGCAGCTGTATGCTGAAGCCAGCAGTGGGGTCTGGAGGCTGCACGGTGCTCCATGGGTGCAGTAGGTGCCCTTCACACAGCGGCTGCTGGCACGGCTTGGGGGGGTGGCTGGGGCCAGGACAGCCTCGAGTCAGAACCTTGTGCTCCTGGTGCAGGTGGAACTGGTGCAGCTTGTGATAGATGGCGTGAACTACCTGATCGACTGCGAGCGGCGGCTGGAGAAGGGTCAGGACATTCGCATCCCCTCCCCAGTGCCGCAGTTCCGGCACTGAGCCATGCCGAGGCAGCGCCAGCCCTGCAGGACCCAGCTTCCCCCGTAGCTTATGCCATCACTGTGCCCAGCATGTTGCTGCGCTGTTACGCACAGAGCCAGACCCCATAAACATGTGCTGCTGTAGCCTTGGCTCTCTCTGCTCCTTACCCCACCCGGCCCTGTGCCTGCAGAGAGGCACACAGACAGGTCTTGGTATCCTTGAGCAGCTCTCCCTGGATTTCCCCAGGCCACTGCTTCCATGGGGGAATGGGCCTGAGGGGTCCCAGGGGCTGCATGTGGCTGTGGGGCGGGAAGCCTGGGGGCAGCTAGCAGCAGGGTGCCTGGAGCTGCTGGGACAGGCAGTGCTTAGGAAGGTGTTCCTGGCATAGCTGCAGGCATGCAGGAAGCAGGGCTGGGTGCCCATCACCCGTTTGCTGGGGGATGCTCACAGCAAGCCGTGGGCAGGCAGCGGAGAGCCAAGGTGGGGCCTGGCTCTGTCTCTGTTTCTGCCTGCAAGAAAGAAAGCACCATCAGAGCAGAATGTGCTGGCCTGGTGCTCCATGGGAAGGGCTCGTGTCCCCACTGCTGCTGGGAGCCCTTCACAGCGCTCACACACACATATACACACACATACACGCACGGCTCTGCTCAGGGATAGCACAGCGCTGCTGTCTCCAGAGCAGCTATTCGAGGCCCGGGTTTGGGCAGGAGGCAGAAGAAAGGAGCTCCTGCTGGGCACGGCCCCAGGAGCAGCACGAGCCGGGCAGCGGGGCCAGGCGCCAGCCGTTCCCTTTGCTGCCGCCGGCAAGGGCCAGGATCGGGCGCTGCCCCTTGCAAACCTACGCGGTATGACCCGGCGAGCAGCCGAGCTCCCAGCTGTCCCGGTCCCGTATCTCGGCCGCCTGCAGAGCAGCCGTCCCAGCACCACCAGCAGGCGGCTCCCGGTCCCACAGCCCTGACTCTCCCAATTCGGTGCCCGGGCGGCCCAAGCGCCGGGTTTGAGGCAGCCGCAGCACAGCGGCAGCCGGGCGGGTAGTTGGCACGGCACAGCCCCCGCGGGGCCGCACCCCACACAGATCCCCAGCGTGGGACAGCATCGCAAAGGCTACCGCAGCGCCCCACACCCGGCCCAGCAGACGCCCCTCAGCACGGCCCCACGTTCCCTCCACCGTCCGGGCCCAGCCCAGGGCAGCCGGCAGCAAGTCGGTGCGCAGCGCCGGGTCCCGGCTCAGCCCCCGGGCAGCCCTCCGTCGCGGGCAGGTTGGGGCCCGGCTGTGCCCCGCGCACCCCGTCCGCCGCTACCGGGGAGCCCCGCAGCGCCCTCTGTCGGCCCCGGGGCGGCGCGGAGCAGCGGGTCCGGCAGTAACGGATTAACGGCGGCGGGAGCCGCGGCCCGGCAGCCCTCGTTTGTCTGAAGGCGGTGGGTGGGAGGAAGGCGTCCTCCTTCTGAGGGGCCCGGTGCTGCTGCTCGGACAGAGCAGTGCCCTTCGAGGTGTCTGGGGATTACAGGCGGGTTGGTGGCTGAGTCTGGCCCAGCACTCACCAGTGATGGCTGCAACAACATTCTGCAAGAGGAAAGACCCAATCAGTATCCAGACCATAGCTTAGGCTCTGCCGATGATCTTGTTTATAGTGGGAATCTTCCAGATATCCTGGAGCAGTCTAAGCTACTCATCCAGGCTGAAGAGAGTAAAGACAGCCTGCAGAGCATGGGGAAATCTACTGCAAGAAGAAAATGGCTCTGTCATATGAGGCATCTGTGATGGCTGCTCAGACTCAGCTGCCAGCTGGGTTTCTCCCTGTCCGGTTACAGGGTGAGTGCAGGAGGATGCCTGCCCAAGAGAAACAAATGGAGAGACAGAAATGAGTCCCACTTGGCTGAATCCCACCAAGTCCAGCAGAGATGCCAGATTGGCTGTGGCAGAAGTCAGTGCGTGGGGGCTGAGACCTGGGGGCAAAGGCTCGGGTTTGTGGCACTAGGTCCTGAAACGGGTGTGATGGGACACATCAGGAAGAGGGGCTGTCGCCCCATGCTGGCTGTAGCCAGGGATGGTGGCTACAGACAAGAACTTCACTGCGGGACAGAGGCTGTGTGTGCTCACAGATTTTGATGATGTGGATTACTGGTAACAGGGTGACCAGGTAGAACATGGCTGTTCTGTACATAGAACCTGAGATTTGTCACTGAGAGAAAAACACAGGATGCTGACTAATTGCCTGTCAAAGTCCATGGTCAGATGCACACGGATGGGACTCAGAAGAACACCAGATGCTGTGGGCATACGGCTCCGTGGAGCTCAGGTTTCAGGACAAGCTTGGACTTTGTCTCAGTACGCCGCCAATAAAGTTCTGCCTCTGACAAGTGAAAGTCAAAGCAGTGGAAAAGCTGCAAAGTGTCACCAGCAAAGGCTGCTGGGCAGCAGCTGCCCACTGAGAAAGAAGTGCCAGGGAGGCTGGAGCTGAGCACCAATTTGTTCTCACAGTCCTTGCTCACCCACCTCCAGACAAACGCTGCTTCTGTACAGTGGGCTCTGTGCTGGCAGCGCAACCCAACGCACCCTGAGCTGCAGAGCAAGTGGTCCCACGCCCACTGCCCAGGCAGCTGTGGGAGGACACTGAGCAGGAACCGCTTATCCTTGGGGTGAGGAAAGGAAAGCGTCTCTCATGGATCTCAGTGCGGCTGCACTGGCGTTTGCGTGGGGAGATGAAGGTCTTCTTGGTGCGGTGGGCAGCAAAGCAGACCAACTGCTGATGATCCCCACATATCAACCTGCTCTGCTTCTTGTGGTTTGTGCAGAGATGAAGCAGCTCCTGGGAGGAGGGAGCCAAGCGGCAGAGACAGCACTGGACAAACTCTTGGCCATGCGGCACCCCTCGAGAAGCACAGGGGGCTCTACAACACTGCGAGAGAAAGCCAACTGGACGGCTTGCTAGGCTGTCCCTAAAACCTCTTAACGGGGTGTCAGTGTTGAGGCAGCACCAACGCAGATCTGGGATCAGGCTGGGCGGTGCCCCCAGCAGCCGCCCCAGGATCACACAGCACGGCTGAGGAAGGGACCCTGCGCGAACTCCAGCTCCAGCCAAGGCGCTCCTTGCCCAGCTACGATCATCTGCTCTGCGCGCAGCCTCAGCCGAGCCTGCGACCGCCTGCTGAACTGGGATGCGCACCAGTGTGCCGAAATGCTTTTCTGCAGCGGCGCCTGCAGGGATGGACGCCTCTGCCCCCCGCCAAGGCCCGGGCGGGGCTGGGAGGGCCGGCTATCCGCTGCCCGCTGCCCAGCGCCCCCACGCCGCCCCCTCGCGGCCCGGCCTGCACCGGGACCCAGCGGCCCGCGGGGGCGGGGCGGCCGCTGCAGTTCCCCGCCCGTCCTGCTCGGCAGCTCATTGGTCGCGGCTCTCGTGACGTAAGGCATGGCGCCCAATGGGGAGCTGCCACACGGCAGATCCGGCTGCGGAGGCGGGACTTCCGGCCTGCGGCCCCCGGCGCCTGTTCAGCCGCCGCCGCCGTCGAGGAGGGAGCGCAGGTTTGCACGGTCGCCCGCCATGTCCGTGCCTCGGCCGCCATCCGCTGCGCTGCTCCTCCTCCCGCTCCTCGCCCTCTCCGCCGGAGCCTCCGACGTGGTGGAGCTCAGTGACGCCGATTTCGAGAGCGGCCTGGCTGAGCGCCCGGGACTGGTGCTCGTGGAGTTCTTCGCTCCCTGGTGAGGGGCGGCGGGGCAGAGCCGGGCCTGCGGGGCGCGGGGGGCAGCGCGGGGCTGG
>JACDJE010000567.1:81813-94617 GCA_016647715.1 Pavo muticus | reverse complement strand
CCCTCCCCCTCCCCCCCTGTGCTCACCGCTCCGGGGCCCCCGCAGGAGCCCAGCAGCAAGGCTGAGCGCAGGCTGCCGTTGCTCTCCCGTAGGATCCTATTCGTCGACCTGCCCAGAACGGCGGCCTAAGGCTGGGTCGGCAGCGGGGGAGGAGCGTATCCCGGCCGATCCCCACGCCGCCTCCCGCCCTGCACACCCCGACGTACTGCAGCATCTTGCTGTAGCTGGTGAAGGCCATGTGTTCCTCCGCCAGTTCCCGCAGCGCCTGCTGCTCTCTGCGGAGAAACGGCATCCTCACGGCAGGGCCGACACCGGGGGCTGCCCACGTCCTTCCCGCCCTACACGTTCCCCCATTTCGGGGTGCCGGAAGCGCTGGGACAGCTCCGGGACGCGCGGTGTCACCGAGGGGTGTTGGGGGGGGGGGGTAGCAGCGGGCCGGGAGGGCCCGACGGCTGCCCGCGTTCGCGGCACGACGGAGCGGGCAGCGCTTCCCGGCGGAGCCCTCCCTGGACCTCAGGGCAGCGCGGGGCCGTCCCGGGGCGGGGCAGGACTGGAGCACAGCCCGGGCCGGGGTCTCGCCTCGCTCCCCGCCCCCAGTGCCACCTTCTGCGCCTCTGTGCCCGCCGATAGAGGTCCTCCCGCAGCCGCTCCAGCTCTGCCCGCAGCTGGGACACTCCGGCCTCGGAGCGCAGCAGGCTGAGTCGCAGCCGCGCGTTCTCCTGGCGGGGAGAGTCCCGTTGGCTCCGCCGGCACAGCCCGCAGCCGCCCCCAACCCCGCACCTTTACCTGCGCGGCGTCCCCGAGCCGCTGCTGCAGCTGCGCGACGCCCGCACCCCGCCCGCGCCCCTTCATGGCCGGGTGAAACGGGACAGCCGCCCGCACGGCCGCTCCGGGGGAAACGGGGTTGCGCTGCCGGGCCCTCCCATCGGGGTGCCTCCGGACGGCCGAACCCGGCCGAACTACCGTCGCACGGGGCCCCGTCGGGCGCAGAACGGCGCGGTACCGCCGGGCCCCCGCCGTGTTTGCTCTGCGGGCGGGGCGGGGCGGGGGCCCGGGGCCGGCCCGCGTTCCTGCGGCCGTGCTGATACCGCGCCCCAATGGCCCCCGCGCCCCGGCCCCTCTCGGCTCGCTCTGGGCACGAGCGGCTGCCACGGGATGTGTCCGTCCGTCCTCCATGGGGCTGCGCTCGGTCACAGAGAGCCGAACGGGTGAAGAAGGGAGGGTTCTGTCCGGCGCGGTGAGGCTGCTGTCCCTAGAGCTCCGGCTGCTGCAAGAACTGGGGCTGGCGCCCGGGTGTTGCTGGCACCGGCCGTGCCCAGCCCCACGGCTGCTGCATGTGTGTGGAGCAGGCGGTACAGAATCAGGTCAGCGATTTATGTTAAAAAAATGTATTTACGGAGCTATTTACAATACCCACACTGCTGGGCAGGTGAGCCAGCATACAGCAGACAGACCAGAGCGCTGCTCCCCACTGGCCTTGGGCCATAGTAGTGGGGTGGCAGCCGGGCAGGAGCTGCCTCCATGCCTGGAGAGGAGTGCAGCAGCAGCTGAAGCTGAGTGCCTGCCACCTGGGCAGGCTCGGGATGGCCCCTTGATGGCTCCAGCTCAGTGCAGGATGTGTCGCTGGAGCTGGTGGAGGAGAGCTTCCACCTCCTGGGTCCTCCTCCTGTGCTCTCTTCCTCAGCCATGGGGTGAGGAGCAGTTGAGGGGACTGGTGAGGCCACGACCCAGGCATGCATCATGGCAAGGACCATGCACAGGGCCAAGCACCCAGCAGGGACTACGTGGAGACACTGATGCGGTGTGGGGCACGTCGGCGCCGCACAATGCGCAGGGTTGGGCTGTTCCGCTGGTGCTGTGGGGAGCCATGGAGGCAGAGAGGGCTCAGCAGCAGCCACAGGTAGAGCAGGACGCAGGCCCAGCACGAGGCCACCTTCACCCAGAACGTCGACCAGCTGCCATGTGTGAAGGTGGTCTCCAGCACTGCACTCTCATAGCTGCAGAGAGAGGGCAGCCACTGAGTACCGGGGAAATACTGGTATGTGTGGGATGCAGCATCACCTGCAGCTGCCAGGTTCCCCCAGCCCCAGCAGCTGCATGTCTTTGGCCATGTCCTGCCTGCTCTGGGGACCCCAACCCCATGGACCTCAGCCTGTCTTGTGGCAGCACCAGCTGCTTTTGGCAGAGGCTGTTGGGTGAAGCGGTGCAGGCCTGAGAGCACAGGGCTTACCCAGCACATGGCCAGGTCAGAGACACTGGTCTGCTCTGCTGACAAGCACCTGGTGGCTGCAGCCACACAGGGAGCAGATCAGACCTGGGTGGGTGACAGAGCAGGTGGGGCAGCCTGCAGTGGGTGCTACATAAGCAGTAGGGAAACAGAGCAAGGACAATGGGGTGGCCAGCAGCATAGGCCCTACCTGAACCAATTGGTGAGGGTCATCATGACGTAAAGGGAGGCGAGGAAGAAGACAAAGTGGAAGGCTGAGTAGCTGTAAACCACACGGTCTCGCTCATCCTGGAAAACGCATTGTCCTCCATCAGGCTCCTCCTCTTGCTCACATGTCTGTTCCTGAGCAGCACCTGAGGGAGTGCAGGGTGATGGCAGCTCTTGCACACTGTCCTCATCAACACCTCTGGCATCTGACACAGGTACCCAAGGCTGTGTGTTACTACAGCCTCCCCCTGACCTGCTGGCACCCATCCTGCACTCACCTCTCAGCTCCTCCTCCATCTTCTCTGGGCAGCAGAAGCAACAAGAGGGTTTCTGCAGAGAGAGACAGGGAAACAAGTTGGTGAAAGGAGATAAGGCAGTGACCTATGACACTCATCCCCACTACAGCCCCTGCTTGGGCAGCACCACAGCATCTGAACTGAGCCAGGGCTGTCTGGCTGCAGGGGGGTAGCATAGATGGGGTGTGCACAGGAAGGTCCCCAGCTTGGCTGGACAAATCCTCCTCTGCCCTTGGCCCTGGGCTGGACCTGGGGCTAAGGAGGACTCTGGGTACTGCATCTGGGTATTTGTGGCAGGAGGGGCCGCAGATAGGGGTACTCACTTTGAACTCAAAGCTGTAGACTTTGACCATCCAGAGGGGCCCGAAGACCTCAGCAAGATAGGAGGCTTCGTTACTGTGCACGAGAGAGACACAGAAAAGTGTAACACAAGGATCTATGCCAGGCCCCCTGCTCACCCTTGGCACCTGGGATCATCACAACAGCAGCAGATCTGCTGTGCTAGGCCTGGGGACATCAGGCCTCCCACCTACACATGTCCTTGGGCACGTGCCCAGCTCTGCTGTCCATGCCATGGGCTAGGGACAGAGTCCTCATGGGGTGCCTGCAAGGAATGCTGTGCCAGCACTGTGACTAGCCAACTACCCTTGCCCCAACACACGCACCATGCGAAGAGCACGCAGGCATACATGATGGCAGCCCCCAGGATGGCGACTGTGGTGTCCTCTGTTTGCAGCTCATCCTGCCGGATGCCCGGGAAACAGACGGTGAGGTTCTGCCCCTTGTAGAGCACTGCAGGGAGGCTGAGGTGAGAGCGGGCTCACACTTCAGCAGCTGGCTGCCTGTGGCAGTGGGAGCACTCACCTCTCTCTGGGGGACGGCTGGACAGTGCGGAGAAGGTGAGGTACATCACATAGCAGCTGATGATTGAGGACTGTAGCAGCCCTGACCGTGGCTGCTCTGCAAGGAGAGGGGTCAGAGGCTCTGTGTGGGTTCCAGGCATCCCCTTCGGCAGATCCCATGCCCAAAGCCCTGCACCAGGGCACAGCACAGGGCCAGAGGGAGCCTCAGGGAGCTGCATGCTCCCCATGTTCCCATGGCTTCTGCTGAGCTGGGAGCCTGCAGCCACCCTCCTGGCCCCAAGATGCAGCCAGCCCTGCAATGCAGCAGGCAGCACTGTGACATGCTATGCCATGCCACGCCATGCCGTGCTATGTGGTACTCACTGAGCCGCACACAGGGCGTGATGGAGATGAAGGACATGATGCCACAAAGGCTGCCGTTGACAGTGAGCAGCGCCTTGTTGAGCTGACAGGCGGCCGGGTGGGTGTAGTACTTGTAGAGGAAGGAGAAGGCAGTGGAGGCGAGGGTGTAGAAGGCAGTGGTGGCCAGCAGTACAGCCAGGTACCAGCGCTTGTCCTGCGCTGCGCCCGTCAGCCTGCCGGGAAAGTGGTGAGAGCCGGAAGCACGCAGGCACCCACCCAAGCATCCTCGCACTCACCAGTTCTTGTTCCAGGTGTGCGCAAAGGCAGTGATCAGCACCAGCTGAATGAGGATGAAGGCAAAGCCACCGCAGACGCCTGTATAGTGCCATGCTGCAGGGGGAGAGGGCAGCGATGAGGCTGGCACGAAGCCATGAGACCACAGGTGGGCACTGGCCTGGGCAGGGTGGGGTTCGCACCTTGGATGAAGCTGTCCTCAGGGAGGAAGAAGCTGGCGGCACAGAGCCCCACCAGCACCAGCAGCTTCAGGAGCCAGAACCTGCAGGGCAGCAAGCTTCAGGGAGACACAGCTCTGTGTCATCCGGCAGCCCCCAGAGCACCTGCAGCCCCTGGCCCCATCCCAGCCCGCACCCGTTGTGGATCTGAGCACGGCAGTCAGCGCTGGAGCGCACATTGAGGAGCAGGGCGGCCTGCACCAGGTGGAAGCAGGCGGTGCCGAAGCAGACCCGATAGACGGCCGAAGAGCCCACGAGCTGCGCACAGTCCGTGCCGCCAGGCAGGTGTTGGCACAGCACCCCCGAGAATGGCATCTGTGGGCACAGCAGCAAGGGGTTGGGGGGGGGGGGTGTGTGCCAGCACGTCCACCACACCCGTCAACCCCCCCAGCAGCCCGCATCCCCTGTTGCTCCTCTGCTCACCTTCTCCCTGACAGCCTGAGCCACAGTGCGGGACAGCATGAGGCAGCACACGGCAGAGGCCAGGACGTGCAGGAGGGTGTAGAGGACGCGGGTCCCTGTGGAGGCGCGCAGCCCTCTGCCGGGGCCGCAGCCACAGCACAGCTGGAGGGAACGTGGTCAGCACCAAACCGAACCCCCGCCCCACTACCCCCAGCCCCTGCTCCCACCTGGCCCAGGAGTGAGTGCAGGACGCCGCGCGCCCTCGTGCCCGCCATGACCCGTCCTGTCTCAGCTGGGCCCTGAATGGGATTAAGGGGATTCTCAGTTTGACCCGCCCCACCATCTGCTCACTGCGGAGGGGCTGACACGGGTCACCCCCCCGGCCATGGGCACTGGTGCCTTGCACGGGGCAGGGGGAAGCGTGGAGCCCCAGCCTGAGGCGGCCGGGGGGAGCTGAGGCGGAGCTGGGGCTCCTTGTGCGGTGGCGGTGGCAATACAAGGCCTAGGGCGCCGCGCATAGGCCCGGGTGGCCGCAGCGGGGCGCTCTGTCCTCCTCACGGGCGTAGGGGTTGCCGCTCTAGCCCGCGCACCCTCCCGCTCTCGCTGGTTCCGCCGGAAGTAAGGTGCGGAGGAGGTGTAATGGCGGCAGAAGGTGACGTGGAGCTGGAGTTGGAGACTGAGCCTAACGGTTCCGGTGGAGGCAGCGATGGGGCGGGAGGAAGGGCGGCTGAGAAGCCGCGGAAGCACGACAGTGGAGCGGCGGACCTGGAAAGGGTGACGGACTACGCGGAGGAGAAGGAGATCCAGAGCTCCAACTTGGAGACGGTGCGGGCCGGGCGCTGCTCGGGGAGGGCTGCTCGGGAACGCGCTGGGTTCGGCGCGCTGAGGTGACTGTGCTCGTTTCACCAGGCCATGTCGGTGATTGGAGACCGGCGGTCCCGCGAGCAGAAGGCAAAGCAGGAGAGGTAACCGCGCTCCCCACACGTGGCTCCAGAGGCAGCCCCGCGGCCTGCACCCGCTCGGCTCTGGGCTCAGCCTCGGCTTCCTGCTGCCCCTCTGCAGCCACAGCCCCTCTGCCATGGGTGGAGGTCCCCGGGGTGTATGCGGTGCTCCTCCACGGAGTCGCTTCTGCTGTGGTTTGGGGCTGAATGGAGCTGCCCCTCACTGGTGGTCGGTTCTGCCTCTGGTTACAGGGAGAAGGAACTGGCCAAAGTCACCATCAAAAAAGAAGACCTGGAGCTGATTGTAAGTAGGGGCAGGAAGCTGAGTTGGTGCCAGCACGTCCCAGATCTCAGGGGTAGCCAGTGCCTGGAACCACTCTGGCAAACAGCCATGGCACAGAGGTGCACAGCAGGGTGTCCCCCGCTGAGCTGAGCCTCCCCCTTCCACGCTGGCTTGCTGGGCGGTTTCATTTCTGCTGTACTGAGCTGTGGCTGTTTCCCTGCAGATGAATGAGATGGAGATCTCACGGGCAGCTGCAGAGCGTAGTCTACGGGAGCACATGGGCAATGTGGTGGAAGCACTGATCACCCTCACCAACTGAGCATGGGCTGTGAAGCTGCACTGGCTCTGTGCTCCCTCGTTCTGGGAACAGCAACATGGCCTTGGCTGGAGATGATGTACATTAACTTATTGAATAAAGGCAGCAGTGGGAACAGGCTGTCCCTGTGGTTCATGGAGCACCAAGCGTTTCCCCTGCTGGGCAGATCCCAGAGGGTACCCGGTGATGGGGATAATGTGGGGACAATGTGTGGCATCCAGGTGATGATAACCAGGTTTCCTGCAATTAGGGTGTGACTGCTGGTCTCTGCCTGCACATCAGTGAACTTGCTCAGGATTTTCCTGGGTTGTCAGGCTACTCCAAGACAGGCTTTTGGTCCCCACTGCAGGAGGCTGGGCAGACCAGCTGGAAACGAGCTGCTGCCTTTGCCCCTCAGCCTCTGCCCACCTCTTGAGTGTGGGCAGGAACCCTGATTATCAGTGATGTGTCACCATTGGGAGTTTACCTTTGTCAAGCCCATTGCTGCTAATGCTGGGGGGTTGCTGCTCCAGCAGCTGTGTTGCTGCTTCGTTGAGGTGAGAGGAAGTGCTTGGCCAGAGCAGGGTAGCTGAGTGCCTGGCGTGTTATGCCACAGACACTGCTAACAGAATTTGTAAGAAAACAATTGCTTTAATCAAAACAATCCCATCCCTCTGTACAGGTAGAAAAGCCAAGCCCTGCAGAAACAGGGTTAGGAGACAGTGTCACAGCTGTTCCCAACCAAAGGAAGATCCAAAATGACAATGGGGAAAGGTAGGAGGAATAGGGAGATACTATGGACCAGATGGGGATAAGTGTCTGCTAGTTCCTCTGAAGGTGGGGATGCTGGAGCAGGGGGTGCTGTGCTTCTGTACAGCCAGTCTGGTGCTGCCGAGGCTTTCGCAGGCTGGTGGGATGGTGACATGACCACAAGGCTGCTCAGCATGGCTGGAAGTCATCTTTCACAAGGACCAGTGATGGAGTCTGCTGAGTCTCTGCAGCGCAGGTCATGGATCGTGCCACCAAATCAACAGGGAGGATGCAGTGCAGGGGCACAGAGGAACAGCTTATTGTGGCATGAGTCCTGGTGTGGTGTTTTGTCCCTGCTGTTCCTGCCCAGGCTCTTGGGCAGCTGACAAAGCTGTGCCTCTCTGCCCAGTAGTCAGCTACAGTATGCCCTCCTGTGCGCTCCCTTAAGTGGTCTTCCGCTTTTTGGCTGAGGGTCTCTCAAAGACATCCCTCACGCCTGCTGCTTTCTGCTTGAAGAATTTTGTGTTCTGTGCGCTTTCTTGGCCCCAGGCAGAGTCAAACGAGGTGGTATCCTGGTCTACCAAGTGCGTGTACTTCGTCCTTCCTGAGCGCCCAAAGTTCTTGACCTGGGAGGCAGGAAAGATTGTAAGCATTCATTTGGGTAAGATGTGGGGACCCTTCATGTCACTGCTCCTTCCCTTTGGCATGCACGAGCCCCAGCTGAACAGCACTGGCGGAGCTGGGGCAGCGCACAGACCTGCCACACACCTACCTGCATGACTTTGGGCAGGATAGTTTTGTTGAAGTGGTCCTCAAGGGTCGGGGCGCTGAAGTCCCGCTTGTACACCTCCTCATCTTCATCCTGCAGAGGAAGGACACACCTACTTGACTTGCAAGTTTCCAGCAAGTGTCAGTAGCAGACAAGTGGAGAAGAGCTACCAAGAACCAACTGCTCTGGGACTGCTGCTCCTTGCAGCAAGTCTCTGACAAACTGCATTCATGTCTTCACTCACCCTGCCTGCCAGACCTGACAGGCAACTCAGATCACCTCAGTCGCTTCAGCAGCATACTGCTGCTGAGGGCCAGCTCTTGTCCCGTGTGCTTGGCCAGCCCTTATCTGGGTACCACTAGGGAAAGCTCCCCCAAAGCAGCCACGTGGACCCACACAGCCACAGGCCTGCCAGCAGCACTCACCATGAAGAAGGCGCCACGGTGGTAGTACTTCTGCAGGAACTTGTATTTGCCCTTCACTGCCTTGTTGGTGATGACTTTTCCGTTGGCTCGGAGCTCAGCACGGCGCTCCTCCTCTGTCAGGTTCCGCATCCGCTCGATCTCTGCCTTCTCCTTCTCCATGCTGGGCAAGAGAGAAATCCTGAGCCCCTGCATCCCGCAGTGCCTTCCCAGGATGGGACAGCTGCTGCCACCCAGGACCTTCTGAGGGAATATGTGTACTGACTCCATAATGGAGTAAAGCACTTCAAGGATGGCTTCTCAAGAAAAATTTCTGATGCTACCAAAACAAAGCCCGAGAAAGAGACGCCTCAACTGTCCACTGTCCTGCAGGGCCTGGGACTGCAGGGATTCTCCTACCTGAAGCACAGTACTTACGCTTCTCGTTCTTCACGATCCCGTTTGATGCGCTTCAGCTCACGTACTTTCCAAGCCTCATACTCCTCCTCATCATTCTCATCATCTGTATCAAGAGCATCAAGTGCTGCCAACGAGCGCTTATTCTCCTCCAGCTCCTTCTTCGCTTCCTCCTCCACGATCTGAAGCCAAGACCAAGCTCAGCTCACTGCAGTGGCTGCCCCAGCATGCCTGCCCCAGCCTGCCCCACTGTACCTTGAGCGTGTACTTGCGCCTCTCCTCTGCTAGTCTCTTTGCCTCCTGTTCTAGCTCCTTCTGCTTCAAGGCTTCTGCTTCTCGCTCCTGAACTGTGATCCGGTCCTTCCTGTGAGCAGGGACCAAAAAAGCCTTCAGCCTTTCAACAAGCCATTGCAGACTTCTGCTCCCACGCTTCACCCTCTTTTAGCCTTTATGCCCCCCATGGCAGGGCCAAGTCCCAAGGCTCTCTCCTTTCTGTTCTTGCCCATGCAAGAGCCACCATACTCAATCCCCTCACAGCTGCAAACATGCACAAAGGTGATGGGAGACCCTGCCACTGGCTGTGGAACATGTTGGAGCGCACTGCCTGGTTCCTGTTGTGCTGCACCTGCCCAAAGTCCCCAGTTGGAACTCTGCTGCCGCTCAGCCCCGGCCATGCCCTGCCAGGTCAGTTACTGCCCATCCCTGATGCAGGAGCTGGAGCAGCAACTCCTGTGCAGTACCTGGCCCGTGCAGCTGTGTCACCTACTTGCGGATGAAGACAGGTTTGAGACGTGGCTCCATTTCATCCTCGCTGTCTGTGTACTCCTCGTACTCAGACTCTGACTCAGACTCTTCTCCAGATCTGCCCTCATCTTCCAGCTCCATCACTTCCAGCTCTTCAGTTTTCCTCTCCTGTGCTCTCTGACGCATCATCCCACGCCGACGCTCAATCTCCTAGTGGAGACACATCAAGCACAGACTCAGCCAACCAGCCCCACTACTGCTTCCTTCCTTTTTCCATACAGAAAGCACGATGTTGAGCTCACTGGTTATGAGCCCACACCTCAGCATGCAGGTGACCTCCCCGGTGCCCCATAACCCACAGGCTAGGGTCACAGCACAGCTGGCTGTGACTCAGGTCCTAACATTCACCCAGTCCCACCACAGTTCACACATTTCTGCAAAAGTCAATTTCAGATATGGCCTAAGGGGACTTTCTTAGGCCACATCTGTTCAGCAATACAAGCATACCTCATCATCAATCTCTTCCTCTTCCTCTTCACTGGTGTCCTCTCGCTCCACGCGCCATGCTTCACCTTCTACCTCAGAATCACTCTCTCCAACCACTTCAGGCTCCACAATTTTGCGGTGCCTTGCCAGCCTGCAACAAATGTCCATTCAACTATGATGCTTTGCACACAAGGAGACTACGAGAAGAGAAATCCTTGTGATCTGTTTTTAATGAGACTGTAGTAAGACCTGGGACCACAAAGCATATGAAGAAAAGACACACTCCTTGCATGCACCTTCCCTGAACCCAGAAAGGCAAAGCTGTGAGGGAACACAAGGAAGAGCACAGCCCCCAGAGATCAGCACTCACCGCTCCTCCACGTCCTCAGTGATGCGGTTCTGCAGTCGCCGCAGCCGAGGGTCGTTGGCGACCTCCTCCTCCTGCTCTTCGGGCTCCACCTCCTGCTCCTTTGCCTTCTTGATGAACTGGAACTCCTCGTCCTCCTCCTCCGAGGACTCCATGGGCGCGTAGTCGGGCCGCTTTCCCGATACATACCGTTTCACCTTCACCTTCTCCATAGACAGCTCGCCTGCGGGCGGGTGGGCGGGCAGGCCGTCACCAGACAGGCCGCCACCGGGCCGCGCTCACAAAGCCGCCGTGGCCGGGCCCCCCGCTTCTCCCGGCGCCCCCCACTCACCCTTCTCATTGCGGACGGGCACGGCGCCCGCCGTGGACTGGATGGGCGGCTGCTTCACGAGAGCGCTGGGGGCTGACATGGTGGCGACAAGACGAGCTGCAGCCTCGCACAACACCGACCAACCGCTCACCCGGAACTGGAACTCCCCCTTCCGCCTGCGCACCGGACGTGAAAGTGTCCCGATCAGTGACAGTCGGCCGGAAGTGACGCTCAGCGTGGAGGTCATTTCCGGCTGCTGGCGGGGGCGGGGGGCCTCGGCCCGGCCCGGCCCGACCCGGCTGCTAGTGCGGCGGGAGCTGCCCTTGATGCTTAGAACGTGGGCTTCTCTGGGTTCTTCCCTCATCGCTTCGTCCCGGGGCCAGGAGGGATTTTCCACTTCGGGCGCACAGCCGCGGTGCCCGTCACCCCCGGCACGCACTGACATGGTGCGGAGCAGCCCGCACGTGGGCTCGGCCCCGGCCCCGGCCCCAGCCNGCGGGCAGGCGGCTGGGCGACGGGCGGGCATGCAAGGAGCCTCGGCCGGCGGCTCCCCAGAGAGGGAGGCGGGGGCCGGCGAGCGGCTGCGGGGGCCGGGCCGGGGCAGGCGGGTCCGGTTCCGCATGCCGCACACCACCATCGCGGTGCCGTCGTGCCGCGACGAGGAGCAGCTCTTCTACCGGCGTCTGGACGCGCTCGGGGCGCTGGGACCCGACGGCTTCGCGCCGCTCTTCGCCGCCGAGGGCTGGAGCGAGGTGACGGGTGAGCGCCGGCCGGCGGGTGCGGGGCTGCAGCGCGGCCGGAGTGGCTTTCACGGAGGGCTGCCCGTAGAGGATCGGCTGCTGCGGAAGCGCGTGGTGCGGGACGGGCAGGGTGGTGCGCCGCAGCCGGACCAGGAGGTGTCGGTGAAAGTGCTGGGGGCCCTGGAGGACGGCGGCCTGGTGGAGCGGGACCCGCGGCTCAGTTTCGTGCCGGGCCAGGGCGACGCCGTGCAGGTCGGCAGCGCAGGTAGCGGGGCGCGGGGCGCGGAGAGGCCGGTGAGCACAGCCTGTGCTCCGTGCCCGCAGGCGCTGGAGCTCGGCGTCCCCACCATGCGGGCCGGGGAGGTCTGCTTCTTCCTCGCCGCCTCTCCCTACGGCTACGGCCGCGCGGGCAGGTAGGACCGGAGGGCCGGGGGTGACCAACGGGACGGGGGGTGTGGGGACAGCGGGTGTCGGTCCCGCAGGGAGCCCGACGTGCCCCCCGAGGCGCCGCTGCTCTTCGAGGTGACGCTACTGGAGGTGCGCGACGGCCCCGACCCGCAGCGGCTGCCGCCCGCCGCCCGCATCCGCCTGGGCGCGCAGAAACGGGAGCGCGGAAACGTCCACTTCGCGCGGGGCGACTTCGCGGCGGCGCTGCTGTCGTACCGCCTGGCACTGTGCGCCCTCGAAGGAACCGGAGAGGAGCGGCGGGACGGGACGGGCGCCGACCGCTGCCCCGCGTTCCCGCCCGGGCCGCACGAGGAGGAGCTGCGGGAGCAGCGCGTGAAGTGCCTCAACAACTGCGCGGCGGCGGCGCGGCGGCTGCAGAGGGGCGCGGAGGCGTTGGCGGCCGTGGAGGCGGCGCTGCGCCTCAGTCCATATAACGGCACCGCGCTGCTGCGGCGGGGACAGGTGCGTCCGCGGCCCCGCGGCCCCCCCCGCCGCTTCCCGCCGCACCGCGCACCGCTCCCGTTTTCCCCCCGCAGCTGCTGGCGGAGGAGGGCCGCGACGAGGAGGCGGCGCGTGTGCTGCGGCGGGCGCTGGAGCTGGACCCGGCCAGCAAGGTGCGGGGCGGCGCGGCGCGGGGTGGAGCCGTGGAAGCGCTCCCGCCGCTCCGCTGCAGCCCCGCGGCTCTCCCGCAGCCCGTGCACGCGGAGCTCTCCCGCCTGGCCAAGCGCCGCGCCCGCACCGCCGAGGAGCCCCGCGATCGTCCGCGGCCGCCACAGAGCTCCGGGTGCGTGTGGAGCCGAACCCGCCCCGCCCCGCCCCGCCCGGCTCCGCGTCGCGCTCACGGCCTCTCTGCCCGCAGGGCGGGAACGGTCCCCCCTGAGGAGCCGCGCTCTGAACGGCCCCGCTCCGAACAACCGGGACCCCGCCCCGCCCCGCCCGGCACCGCCCCCGCGCGCCCTGAGGAGGGACGGCCGCAGCGCACTCCGCAGCTCTCCCCACCCCCCC
>JACDJE010000567.1:56043-75579 GCA_016647715.1 Pavo muticus | reverse complement strand
CGGGTCCCGGCGCTCCGCTCCGCAGCCCCGCGGGGCGCTCCGGGCCCGAGGCCGCGTCGCCGTTCGTTGCCCCGGGACGAACGGAGCGCTGCGGGTGCGGGGCTGCGGGCAGAGCTCCGGGCGGGGAGAGCCGTCCCGCCGCACTTCCCCGTGGAGCGGTGGCCGCGGGGCGCAGCGCCGGAGGGCTGCCCGGTGCGCGGCTCGGGGCGGGGGATGGACGCCGGCACGCGGAGTCCCCTCGGGCTGTGCCGCCGCTCCTCTACGACCGCTATTCACCTCCCCCGGGGCTCGGGGAGCGCTGCCTTCTGTGAGCTGTGCTTTAGGCCGTGGCGCAGCCCCGGACCGCGGCTCCTGCCTGACGTCGGGCTGCTCTGCTGCTCTGGGCACCTTCGTGGGCTGCCGAGGGGCTCCGTGCTATGCTGCAGCGTGGCACGCTCTGCCTGCGGCCCCCAGCACTGCCCGGCCCCTCGCTCCCGCTCTGACTCCTCTGTAGACCTCCCTGCACCCCCAGGTATCTCCTGGCTGCTCGGTGCTGCCAGAGGTGATAGTGCACCTTTTTCCCGGTCCCTCTGCCTGTTTCCTCCCTGTTTTGGAGATGAGTCACACCGGTGTCACCATGTTCTACTTCTGGGGAAGGGCAGAGCTGTGGATGGTGGTAGGCAGCGCAGCATTGTTGGCCGGATTGTTGCCTGCCAGCAGGCTGCTGGGCCTGGGGCACTGTGAGCTGAGGGCAAAGGGCTGCTGCTGCTTCTCCTCCTTTTGCTGTCCTGTTTTCCCCACTGCAGCTGGTGTGTTTCTGTCTGAGAGCCCCATGTGTCCCCATGGCCAGGGAACCACCCTGCTGTACCCAAAGGTCCCTGCGTTCAGGCATGCTGGGGCAGGGGCTGCAGCTGCTCCCCCTCCAGGAACTGGTGCTCAGGTCCTCAGCACTGCACCTGGAGCATCTCCTTGTGCCTCCTGGCATGAGGCTGATGGGGCTCCCCTGGCTGTTCCCCGCCCCATGCCCTGTCCGTGCTAGGCGGTGGCAGGAAGCACGGGCTCTATTTCCTCTCCTCTTTCTGTGCCCGTCTCCCACTGTGCCTTCCATGGTTGTAAGCTCAGAGCATAAGTACACATTGGGCAATAAGTGAGGTAAACAGCACCTCTGTGCTGCTGCGGAGCCCTCCTGGTAGCCCTGGAACTGTGGGCCGCAGCAGTGCTGGCGGAGCCCTGTCCTGTTCTGACCCCCCCCTCTCCCACAGGCCGTGCTACCGTCCCGGTGCTCTGTGTCCGCTGCCGCCCTCCTGCTGCCATCACGGCCCTGTCCCCATGGTCTGTTGGGCTGCGCAGGGGCCAGCGGGGCAGAGCGGGGCCCGGTGTGCCGCAGGGCGCTGACGTGGGAGCCGCCGCCGCCTGGACCTCGTGCTCTGATAGAAGACCCCCGATACTCTGATGGATCTGAGGCCTTGCTCGCTGCTCCTGCTCTGGACTCTGGTGGTTGCCCTTGCTCTCCTGGCCCGAGAGGTGTTGGCCCAGCGCGTTTACACCAACACCTGGGCTGTGCTCGTCCCTGCTGGACCGCTGGAGGCCAACCGGCTGGCCAGGAAGCATGGATTTCTTAACCTGGGCCCGGTAAGTCCCTCGCTCCCCTTTCGCCATGGGAGTGGTGTTCCCCAGCACTCTGCTGCAGTCCAGGCAGGGGACAGCATGGCATAGCATGCGCTGCCTGTGGGAGGTGGAAGGGGGAAAAGCCCATCCCAAGTTGGGAGTGCTGATTTCGCTGCACGTTACTGAAGGCAAAAGGTGCCTGAGCACAGCACAGCCCCCAGGCTTCACTGGGGTAGAGGGTCTGACAGCACTGCGTGTCCTTGGCCCTTGTGCTGCCCTTCAGCAGTCCTGTGTCAGCAAGTCCTGCCACACTCAGCTTTCTCTGCTGTCAGCCAGTGTGGGAATGGGGCTGTGTCAGTGCCATCCCTGCAGCTGGGTTGGCAGTGCTTGAGGAGTGTGGAACTGTGTTCCTCACGGTCCTGGCTGTTCCCCGGGGCTCAGCTCTTCAGACTGGCTGCGGCTGTGCTCTGCGGAGCTGTGGGCAGGACGCACGACCCTGTTGTGTGTCATGTGCCATTCTCATTGGCCAGGCCCTCTGGAGCCATTGGGCTGGAGGGAGCTGGGTGCTGCTGCATGGAGGCTGGGGTGAGCTCTGGGGCCAGGTTGGACTGGTGGGAGCTGTGGGGTTGGCGCGAACAGTGGGACCAGCAGCTGGCAGATCAG
Source organism: Pavo muticus (assembly GCA_016647715.1). Taxonomy (NCBI): domain Eukaryota; kingdom Metazoa; phylum Chordata; class Aves; order Galliformes; family Phasianidae; genus Pavo; species Pavo muticus. The sequence continues at coordinate 73,329 of JACDJE010000567.1, read as the reverse complement.
AGCCTGTGTGGTTCTGCTGGCTCCATGTGGTACAGTGTGGATGCTGGGGTGAACACTGCGGCCCCGGCACACAGACCCCACTCTCCCAAGGCCAGGCACTTGGCTGGGCCACGCTGGCTCCGGCAGGAAGGAAGCGAGGGGTGAAATCCCGGAGGAAGTTGCACAACTTGTGGCTGCGGTGTCAGGACCTTGCTGGGAGCCAGCTGCTGGGAGTGTGGGAGGATGACCGCCATGGCAGCTGGCTGTGACTCGTCCTGCCACCCGAACGTGGCCCTGGCATGGCTGTGGGTGCAGCTTGTTCAGGGAGCCCACGGTCCTTCTGTGCATGTTGGGAGGAAGGGTGCATGTCAAGCTCTTCAAGAGGAGATCTGGGCTCATTCTGGTGGGCCAGGTCCCACCAAGACCCCTGAGAACAGGACATAGGGCTATGCTGCTTCCGGCCCCCTGGCTCCCAGCCTGCCTAGTGCTGAGCTGCGGTGGAGCAGACACACGGCAGCGCCCACAGCAGAGCCCCTGCAGGGAGATGTGGGCTCAGCTGAGCTGGAGGTGCGGGTCCGGGCACGTCTCTGCTGCCCTGAAGCCCATCCTGGTGTCTGTGTGGCGGGATGGGGCTGGGAGCTGTTGGAGACGTCTGAGTGGTCACACTGTGCTCCCCAGAAGTTGTTCCTGGGGTGCTGGTGCAGCGGGACGGGACACGGCTGGGAGAGGGCGGGAGGAGCAGGCTCTAATGGCTGTGCCCCAGGGAGAGGCCCCGGATCTGTGTCTGGGAGGACCCTGCCCTCCGTGGGTGACTGGGTGCTGCCCTCGGAGATGTGCTGTCCTGCTGTGCCCCAGCCCCACCTCTGCCCGCAGAGCCGGGGTGGGCGGCGGCCGTGGGACTGTGGGCCCCTGGGCCAGCAGGGACAGAGGAGCCGGGAATGGACTGCAATCTGCGGCCGTGTGCCTGGGGCCAGTGGCCTTGCAGAGGACCAAATGGATGGTGTGGGATGTGGGACAGAGGCAAGGAACGTTTGTGGGTCGTATGGGGTGAGCTGTGCGGGTCGGCACTGCTCACACAGGATCAGCACTGACACGTGGCACATGGAGCAGGGGGGCTGCATGGGGCTGGGGGCAGCGCCGTCCTTGCTGAGGACAGGGACCGTGGGGATTAGGATGGCAGCGCGTGGGCTGGCAGCTCCTGGCTGTTACCGCAGCACCTGTGCAGACCTAATCCAGCCGAGTGACCGGGCAGAGCCAAGCTCTCCTTGCAGAATGATCAGGGCTCTGTTCATGCCTGTGGAGGGGTGAGGGCGTTGGGAGCCAGCCTGGCACAGGGGTGTCTCACCCCAGATGTGCGGGGTGAGTGATTCCCCGCCCTGGGCAGGGCCTTGTCTTTCTGCTTGTGACTCCAGGCAGGAGTGGGGGGGTGGGTTGAACGTGCCCCGCCACAGGTGCCGGGGCGTGTTCCTGCACCCTGAAGAGCACTGAGAGGCTTTGGAATGAAGTGTGGCACTTGGGGTTTGCTGTCTTGGGGTTGTGGGTGCCTCTTAGCCAAGCAGGGCATCCTTCCTACAGCTGCCTGGCTCGGGCTGGCTGCGAGCTGGCCAGGATGATGACACACATCTGCAGAGGTCTGATAAGCTCTTGGGGCTGTCCTTAAAGGTAACCAAGCTGCTGTGCTGCAGCCTGGGGTGCTCAGAGGGAGGATCATCCTCTCCCCTCAGCCCTCAGCAGTCTGGGTGGCGGGGTTATGCCCTGGCTGCCAGTGGGTGGGTGAAAGCATAGCTCCCACATGGCCTGCAGGACACGCGGGAAGGGGTGAGGACATGGCAGGACTGGAGAGGACTTCAGGTTTAAAATTAACCAGTGGGGAGGCTGGAAGGCATCCTGGGCCAGCTGGGGCCATGCCAGTGGCCGTGTAGCTGCCCTGAGCCTAAGCCACGCTCTTATATCTGGGGGCTGAGCTGGGACAGCACTGCATGGCTCCGTAGCTGGCCTGTCCTGGGTGGGACTACTGTGTGACCCTTCGCCCCAGGACAGATACACAGATTAGGAACCAGAGCTTCCTGGGTGCTCAGAAAGTACCTTGTCTTAGGCAAACATAAAGAAGAACTGAGGCTCAGCTCCCCCTGCCCTGGCTGCAGCTTGGTTGGACTGTTAGAGACTTACTGGTATTTGGGGCTGAGGGTGCCAGTGGGGGATGGGGAAGCTGGACACTCATATCCATCCTGTTCCTTCTTCTGCTCCAGATTTTCGGTGACTATTACCACTTCCAGCACCGCGGCGTGGTGAAGCGCTCCCTTTCACCCCACCAGCCCTGGCATAGCCGTTTGGCACGGGAGCCACAGGTAGGTGAGAGGGGGCTGCCCATGGGACCCCTCACCCAGCATGAGGGTGCAGAATGGGGTGCGCTGCCTCGATGCTGTGCATTCAGAGGCCATGGGGAGCCAGGGAGCCTGGCACATGGCCAGCAAGGGCAGAGGGAGCCAGAGCCAGCATTGCTTCCTGCAGGCTGCTGTGGGCATGGGGCAGCCATGGCCCCCTGGAGGGCTTTCCATCCCCTTGCCTGGGGCTCCCAGCGTGGCTTTGTGGCAGGATGGAAGCCATCCCCATGCTCTGGCTGCAGCCCAGCGGCTAGGCATGCACACAGTCTGCCTGCCCTGGGTGCAGCGGGGCGTGTGGTGTGGTAGCTGCCAGGTGCTCAGTGCTGTGCAGAGCTCGGTGCTCTGCCTTGTGTGCTCCACTGGAGCAGAGCCGGTGTCAATGAGGCTGAGGGCAGGGGAGGCCAGGAGGGCCCTGGGCTGTCGACTGGTTGGAATGCTTCAGCACTGGCACTGTTGGCTGCTTTCTGGGCACAAGGAGGGCATCGGGAGCAGGGGGAGCCTCATGCCCTCTCTGTGCCAGGTGCACTGGCTTGAGCAGCAGGTGGCAAAGCGGAGGACCAAGCGAGACATTTTCATGGAGCCCACAGACCCCAAGTTCCCGCAGCAGTGGTACCTGGTAAGTGTGGAGTGAGGGGTGTGGAGGTGGCACCATCTGCTCTTGGCTGTGATGCCCATCACAGCACCAGCAGTTGGGCATGGCTGACAGTGTCAGGACTTCCTTCTGCAGTACAACACAAACCAGCGGGACCTGAACGTGCGTCAGGCCTGGGAGCAGGGTTACACGGGCAAGGGCATTGTGGTTTCCATCCTGGATGATGGCATTGAGAAGAACCACCCTGACCTGGAGGCCAACTACGTAAGTGTGGGGCAATCCTTGGGTGGTGCACAGGAGCCTGTGCAGGGCTGGTGCCTGCTCACTGCAACCCCAGAGCTGCATGGTGCAGGTGCAGGGTTCGTGCCTGCCATGGGGGCACATAGGGGACAGCAACAGGGGCAAGTCAGAAGCCTGCTCCCTGACTCAGCCCAGCACTGGGGCACGTGGTACCGGCATGGCACGGGGGAGGTGGGACTTGCTGGCCAAGGCAGGCACTTCTGACTGCCAGGTCTGCCTTCCAGGATCCAGGGGCAAGCTTTGATGTCAATGACCAGGACCCAGACCCACAGCCCCGTTACACACAGATGAATGACAACAGGTGAGGGTGGCAGAGCCCAGGTATAGCCAGTTCTCAGTGGGCAGCACTGGCCCTTGTGGATTTCAAGAGGGTGTGGGGGTGATCCCCCATGCAGAGCCCCCCCTCATTTTCTGACACTGGTAATGTCCTTTGGGGCTACCCAGAGCTAGCACAGACTGTGCTGTGCCCCTCCCCAGAGCAGGGCAGGCACAGCTCTGCAGTGCCCATCTCTGCGGGTTGGGCTTTGTCAGCCGCCCCATTTGGGGGGATGGAGATAGTCTGGGTGCCAACCCCACCGTCTGCAGCTGGTGTTCAGCACCATGCTCCTCACTGCCCGTCTGAGTGCTTGGTGCTGTTCTAACTGCAGGCATGGCACTCGATGCGCTGGGGAAGTCGCTGCCGTAGCAAACAATGGGATCTGTGGCGTTGGCGTGGCTTACAATGCCCGGATTGGAGGTGGGTGCCACCCTGTCATGCGTCAGGAGCAGGTGCTGCAGCAGGTGTCTGCTCCCTTGGTGTTGCTGCCTGAGCGGCCTGTGACAGCCTGCAGTTCCAGCAGCACAGAGAGCTCTCGCTGGCGGCACCTCTGCCCCGTGGAGTGTGGCCACCCATGATGTCTGCTCTCTGGCCCTAGGCGTGCGCATGCTGGATGGGGAGGTGACGGATGCTGTGGAGGCCCATTCCCTAGGCCTCAATCCCAACCACATCCACATCTACAGTGCCAGCTGGGGCCCTGAGGACGATGGCAAGACGGTGGATGGCCCGGCCCGGCTGGCAGAGGAGGCCTTCTTCCGAGGGGTCAGCCAGGTGAGTGTTGGTTTCCTGGGGCCAGCTGAGCTTCTGCTGCTTCCCCAGGTCTCCCGTGTTGTCACAGCCTTCCTGAGCTGTCTCCTGGCCCATCTCTGGGATCAGGCTCTTGTTGGTTTTTCTGGTTCTTCCTGCACTGCAGCTCTGAGTCAGGGCCCCTCCTGCTCAGGGTGCTCCTCTCACCGGAGCCGCCCAGTTCTCTGTGCTCTGAAAGCTCATGTGAAGTGGGGCAGTCCCTCCCTGGAGCCCTGCTGGGCCTTGCCTGGCTCTGTGCCACTCACCTCAGGCCTGCCGCCATCCGTCCTTCCTCTCTGTCCCCTGCTGTCAGCTCAGCCTCAGCGTGGCCGTGGTGCAGCCCTATGCTGCATTCTGCTTGGGATTCCCCACATGGAAGCGTGGGCAGATCCCTACATGGCACCAGCTCTGCCCCACGCACTGTGAGCAGAGCCATGGCACTCAGTAACACTCTGCAGAGCTGCCATGGGGCTGCAGGGTGCTGTGAGTTGCACATAACCCTGCAGCCAGCCTGGGTGATTTCTGAGCAGAGAAAGACATCTGTTCTTGGGAAAACCAATTCTGGAGTGCCTCCGCCACTGGTGCCATCTGGGGCAGCTCCTGTGGCCGCTGTGTCCACGTCCTGCCGCATCAGCCGGGAGTGCTGTGCCTCTTGCTGGGTCCCAGCTGCCTGCCATGCCCCATGGTGCTCGGTGTGCACCAGTGCTCACTCTGCCTTTGTTGTCAGGGACGTGGGGGGCTGGGCTCCATCTTCGTCTGGGCATCTGGAAACGGGGGCCGTGAACACGACAGCTGCAACTGCGATGGTTACACCAACAGCATCTACACGCTGTCCATCAGCAGCACCACGCAGTATGGCAACGTACCCTGGTACAGTGAGGCCTGCTCCTCCACCCTCGCCACCACCTACAGCAGTGGCAACCAGAATGAGAAGCAGATTGTGAGTGCCCCAAGGGGCTGTGGGGTCAGGGTGCATGGGATGGACTGGGGGGCACGGCACCACCTTAGCGGGTCCTTTCCTTGCAGGTGACAACTGACCTGAGACAGAAATGCACCGAATCGCACACGGGGACATCGGCCTCAGCGCCTCTTGCTGCTGGGATCATTGCTCTTGCCCTGGAGGCAAAGTAAGGCTGGGCGTGGAGCGGGGCTGAGCTGGGGGCTGTGGGGGTGCCTCATGCTGGTACGTAAGCCTCGCGTCTCCCCGCAGCAAGAACCTGACCTGGCGGGACATGCAGCACCTGGTGGTGCAGACGTCGAAGCCGGCACACCTCAATGCCAATGACTGGGTCACCAACGGCGTTGGCCGCAAAGGTACCGGGGAGCAGGGGCTGGGTGCCCACAACAGCCCTGGGGTTCAGGAAGCCTCAGGGTGCAGCACTGACCCTGCTGTCCCTACCTACAGTCAGCCACTCCTATGGCTACGGCCTGCTGGATGCCGGGGCCATGGTAAGCCTGGCCAGGAACTGGATCACAGTGGGACCTCAGAGGAAATGTGTCATCGACGTCCTCACGGAGCCCAAGTAAGGGCTGGTAAGCCCAGGCAGGCACTGCCTGGCATCTGCCCCATGCGTGGCCCTGTGCAGGAGCCAAGAGATGCTCAGCACCGGGCAGGGAACTGGGGGTGCTGGGCTCTGCTGCTGGGCAGGGCTGGGGAGCGCAGAACTGCTCTGGACACCAACTGCAACAGCTGGGCTGGGCAGGGTGCAGCCGGGAGGCTTCTGGGCTGGGACGCTGCGGTTTTGGGAGCAGCCACTGCGAGTCATCACCAGACAGAGGGGCTTTCAGGGGTCAGACAGAAGCTCCTTTTACTCCTGCTTGGCCACTGCCACAGCACAGCATCTGCTGAGTCCCGTCTGCGGCCAGGGTGGTGCCAGGCCTGGGGGGCGGGCCCTGGGCTGGGGGAGGCTAGGCCCTGTCTGTGCTGCTGCCCTGCTCTGCTCCCCTGGGCCTGGGTCCTGTGGGCAGGCGCCAGCCCCATCCCTGCCCATGCCTGCTCCGTGTGGCTGTGTTTTGTGCCAGCAGCAGGGCTGGCAAGCTGCGGGCCATGGCGGGCCGTGCCTGTCCATCCCTGGCTGCGCTGCGCAGGGGTGGAGCTGGCCCCTGGCTGCTGAAGAAAGGCCCCATTCACAGCTGGCACAGAGTGCAATTCAACGCGTGCTCAGCAGAGCAAAACCCTCCTTGCCCCTAGTTTCTTGGGTGATGGGATGTGCTGCTTGGTCGCCTGCTCCCTGCCCCGTCCTGGTGGTGGAGAGAGGCTGTCAGCTGCCCCAGGTTTTTCTCCAGCTCCACCACTTGGTGCAGAGCTGGAGAGCAGCTGAGAGCTCCTGGGGGCACGTGAAGCCCTGTGCTCTGCTGCAGCCTCACTGGGGGCACTGGGTTCACTCTGTTCCTTGGCAGGGACATCGGGAAGCGCCTGGAGGTGCGGCGGAAGGTTGACGCCTGCCTGGGGAAGGCCAACTACATCAGCCGGCTGGAGCACGCACAGGCCCGGCTGACGCTGTCCTACAACCGGCGGGGGGACCTGGCCATCCACCTCGTCAGTCCCATGGGCACCCGCTCTACTCTCCTGGCTGCCAGGTCAGTGCCTGAGCAGTGGGATGGCAGCTGGCAGCAGGTGTCTGGCTGTACCACCCACACCGTCCCCTCTCTCCCCAGGCCCCATGACTACTCGGCTGATGGCTTCAATGACTGGGCCTTCATGACGACGCACTCGTGGGATGAGGACCCCTCCGGGGAGTGGCTGCTGGAGATTGAGAACACTAGTGATGCCAACAACTACGGTAGGGCTGCTGTCACCGCCTCGACATGGCAATGGGAGCAGTGTCTGCGCCCTGCTTGCACCTGGTGCTGTGCTGTTCAGTGAGCGGGCTGGGGGGGGACAGAGCTGCTATGGGTTGGGGGGGCTCTGAGGTGGCCTGTGCCCCGCAACCCCCTCTGTGTTTGTTCATGGAGGTGTCCCCGTGGCCCCCGTGCAGCCTGTGGTGGTGGTGGTGCCCTGCCCTCCCTGTATGAGGTCCATGGATGCACTGCTGGTGCTCACCCCATGTTGTTCCAGGCACGCTGACCAAGTTCACGCTGGTGCTGTACGGGACGGCCACTGACCCCCCTGGGCTCTCCAACCAGCTGGAGAGCAGTGGCTGCAAGACCCTGACCCCCAGCCAGACCTGCGTGGGTGAGTGCAGGCTCCCATGGGGGGGTGGGTGTGCAGATGACCCCCCCCGTGCTGACCCTTCTCTCCTGCAGTCTGTGAAGAGGGATACTACCTGCACCAGAAGAGCTGCCTGAAGCGCTGCCCCCCCGGCTTCGCACCTGGCGTGCAGAGCACACACTACAGCTTGGAGAACAGCATAGAGCCCATCGCACCCCAGCTCTGCCTGCCCTGCCACCCCTCCTGCGCCACCTGCACGGGGCCTGGCCCCAACCAGTGCCTGACCTGCCCCGCGCACTCCCACTTCAGCAGCTTGGACCTCTCCTGCTCCCACCAGACGCAGAGCAGCCGTGCATCCCCCGCCCTGGTGGAGGGCGAGGGGCAGCCTGAGGCCCCCCCTCCGGCCAACCCGCTCGTCCTCATCGCCAGCCTCAGCTGTGTTCTCATTGTCATCATCTTCATCACCGTCTTCCTGGTGCTGCAAGTGCGCTCCGGGTTCAGCCTGCGGGGCGTGAAGGTCTACGCCCTGGACAGCGGCATCATCTCCTACAAGGGGCTGCCCTCCGACATCTGGCAGGAGGAGGGCCCTTCGGAGTCGGACATTGAGGAGTGCGAAGTGCACAACGAGAGGACTGCCTTCATCAGAGACCAAAGTGCCCTTTGATGAGCCCTCCGCCCCTCCCTCCTCCTCCCGGCACCGCGGGGCCGGGGCAGGTGAGGCCGAGGGGCCTGGACTCTGCCCCCGTCCCCCTCCGCGACATTCTGGGCTCCCCACCGCTGGTACCGTCCTCAGCCCTGCGCTGTCCCCGTCCCAGACCATCTCTCACAGCCTCGTGTCCATGCTGTGCCCTGTGCTGGTGTGTGGCCAGACCCTGGCGCTGGCTCTGTGCTGGCAGCCGCTTTCCTTACCCTGGGCCGGCGGTTGCTGGAGGCCACACATGGCTGCGGGAATGGGGGCCGGGTGCCCTTGTTGGTGTTGCCCTGACTTGGCTACCTGAGGCTCCCTGCCACCTCCCCAGGGCCTGTCTGCCTCCACCCACGCCCTTCAACAGCAATAATGGCCAGGCCTCACTCAGCCCCCTACCTCCTTGCCCGCTGCTGCCTGTCCCACCACAGCCACCTGCAGCGCGGATCGGAGCCCAGTGATGGAGGGTGTGGGCATGGCAACGCCTTCCCCTGTGCCCAAGGCTGTGCCCTCAGTGCAGGGAGGGCCCCCCGCTCAGCAGCAGCCCCCGTTCTGCCCCAGGCAGGGCTGCGGTGCTGCTGGGTCCGTTGGGCAGCGCTGGTGCCCGCTGCGCCCGGCTCTGCCTGCACCCTGCCAGGGCCGGGCAGAGCCTGCTGTGCTGGCAGCCCCGGCCCCACTGCCCCAGCCCCGATGTGCCTTTCCCCCACTTGGTGACAATCCGTTCTGCTTCCCCCCAGAGCCCCCGGCACCCCCCTGCCCTCAGCCCACTCCCTGCTTGGTGGGAGTCGGTGCCGCCTGCCCCTTTGCCGTCCACCACCGCTGCACACTGGGCCGTGGCACGGGCTCCTGCTGCCCCATGCCAACCCCGGTCCATGGATGGAGCTGCTGGCAGGGGGCCACAGGACTATTTTTCTATAATAACTTTTTGGTGCACAGTAATTTTTTCTTGTAATTTAATCAGCCAGGAGCTGCCTCCTGAGCCCATTTTTAATTTAATGGATGTGGATATAACGCTAGAGAGACTGAGTTATTAAATGTTCAGAACTATGCAAACCAGCTCCGCTGCCTGTGCTATGTGTCCTGCTGCCCCGAGGTTGTGGGGGGCCCTGGGCAGGGCTGAGACCACCCCTGCCCCCCCCCCAGAGGCAAGGAGGCGAGGAGCCCCCCCTCCTCGGGGGCTGAAGGTGTGCTGGCACCCAGGCGGCGGCGGTCATCCCACTCACCTGAGTGCCGGGAAGCAGCTGCTGATCATAAACCCGCAGTGAGGGGAGCTAATATTGGCTGCAGCGAGGTGGGGCAGCAGGCTGCAGAGCTCACACTGCAGCAATGTGCCCAGTGCAGCCCCTTCAGCTGCAGCACGATGCCTGTGGGCAGCCCGGGGTGAACAGCCAGGTGTCCCCAGCCCTGCTCCCACTACGGATGGGCTGCGAGCTGCGGGCAGAGCCAGACTCAACCTCACTGTGCCCCTGGCCCCAGGGTGAGTCCTGAGCTGCGTCCCTCAACTGCTTGCATGGAGGCAGCTCCTCTGCAGAGCCCTTCATGCCGTCCCGGCCACAGCATCTTCCTGTGGTCACGAGCAGTTCTCTGTTGTGTGCACATGGCTGCAGGAGCTGCTGCCATGGCTCTCCCCTCTCTCTCCTGCCTGGAGCTGTGCTGCAGCCACATACCCGCTGCCATCGGCTGAGGCTGCACAGGGCTGAGCTGGTGGCTCCGGGCAGGAGCAAATGGGCGCTGCAGGTGGGATGCGGCCATTGGCTGTGCAGTGCCCATGCAGCCCCATGCAGCACAGCAGCACCAAGCTGTGCTGTGAAAGAGGGGATGGAGGATGTGAAACTGGGTGAGCTGCAACGCAGCCCGCAGTGACCTTTCTGCTGCAGGCAGCAGTCGGGGCTGCTGGAGAGCTGGGCTGTCTGCAGTCATGGTCACAGATACGGCCCTGCAGCACAGCCATCCTCACAGACATGGCACAGTCAGACCCCAGCCCTGTGGAGCTCAGTGTCCAGTGCCAGCCCCGTGCCAGCAGGGACAGCCTGCTCTGCACAGGAGAAGCCAGGCGATGCCGGGCTGGGATAAGCTGTGAGCTGGCACAGCACTCGCTGAACGTGTGCAAATGCTGCAGATGTCCAAGGAGCAGGTGGTGCACGTGGACACTGCTGTACAACCAGCAGCTCAGAAAATAAAACCTTTCCAGGATGGGCTTTGGGGTCAGGCAGCAGTGGCTGGAGGCAGGTTAGCGTGTTCCACTGCACAGAGCAGCTGCAGTGCTGCTGCTGTGACCCTGAAATGTGCTGTGAGAAAGGCTGTTTCCAGGGTGACCAGCACCAACAGTGCCCAGGAGCTCCAGCAGCAGGGTGTGCCATGCTATGCTGTGCCGTGCTGTGCTGTGCCGTGCTGTGCTGCCCACTGCTGTGCTGTGATGTGTTGTGACGTTGTTGTCTTCCTTGGTGTGACCACCGAGGCATTGCTCAACCATGGGAAGGCAAGTCAGGAACTTCCTTACTAAGTGGAAACAACTTACTTGTATCTTGCAGGTGACCACAGCATCACCTTGGGGCCAGAAGCCACTGCCTGGCAGAGGAGGGTTTCAATGGTGCTGCTGGGCTGAGCTGCAGCTGGAGCACATGCAGCAGTGCTGAGGGGTGAAGCTTTGCAGTCTGCCCAAGGCTGCAGGCACCCGGGGAGCATAACGGTGCGCTGAGGCACAGCTCCGTGAGTCCCTGAGTATCAGCTGCTGTGTCTGAGGGCCATACTCAAGGGGTGGTGTTAGAATGGTCCCCTTCCATAGCGCTGCACAGAGCCCCGGGTGCCCCACCAGCCCCTGAAGGGGCTGTCCCTGCAGGGACAGGGAGAGTGGCTGCAGGCACAGGGATGGCTGAAAGGGCTTTGCCGGGTCAGATCCTTGAGGGGCCTGAGCTGAGGACAAGGTCCACAAGGGCAGTGCACCGTAGCCTGGCCCAGCCAAAAAAGAGCCCTGGGCTCCTGCAGGGCCGAATCCTGCAGAGAAAGGCCTTGGTGCATGGTTGTTGGCAGAGGCAGTGGGGCTGGGGGCTGACAGCCACAGTGAGGCTGCGTGACACAGTTGGGCCTGAATGCGGCAGACTGGCAGGGAGGGGAGGAAGCACAGGAAATCTCGCAATGGCTGTATGGTCAGTGCAGGGTTTCCTGTTCCTCTCTGGGTGCCGGAGCTGCGTCAGGTCAGTTGCACCGGCCCCAGCCTCAGGAACACAACAGCACCAGCGCTGCAGCGGGGACCTGGCGGCACACGCAGGTTGGAGGCACCGTGCCCAGCAACATGCTGATGGGATGGGGGACCCTTCTGTAGGGCTGGGGGGGTTATCACCCTGTTCCTCTATTGGGTTGTGGTCTATGCTGGGACACCTTGTCCTGCGTGGAGCTGGGCTGCAGCACCCTCCCACTGCTGGCTGCTCCACTGCCGCAGGGCTGGGCACCCCAGGGCCATGTGCAGGGACACCTCCAGGCTTGGCACTCTCCCCCAGGGCCTGGCGCACCGTTCCCCTCCCTGCCTGGCTGTCCCTGACATAGGCACAAGGGTGATCCCGCGTTGAGGCAGGATGGGGTCAGAGCTGCTGGAGCTGCATGGGGCCGGGGCTCCTGGCCATGGTGGGGGCACTGTGCCACTGTCCTTGGTCACATGTCAGAGTGATGCTGGTTTTTGACCCTATGTTTCCTTCTCCCTGGCACTGTCCCTGTGGCAGCCCCCGTTTCACGCTGGGTGCACGCAGCCCTCCCAGATGCTTTCTTTGAATGTGTTTTGCAAGGCAGATCATGTAGGGCACGGTCTGTCCCCCAGCAACGCAGCTCCAGGGCTGTCCAGGGCGCAGTTGTGGGGAGATTATGGGGGGGCATGGGAGGCAAAAGGGCTTTGGCCATAGCTGAGCACCGTGCGGGCTTTGGAGCCACAGCTCAGGCTGTCCCATTGCTCTGCAGCCCCATCTCACCAGGACCACAGTGCCATGGGCTTCGGGCAGGAGCTGTGGTGCCCTAAGGGGCACAGTGCACTGCTGAGGCTGCAGGACAGCGAGCTGCGCCTCCTGGAGCTGATGAAGAAGTGGATGTCACAGCGTGCCAAGAGCGACCGGGAGTATGCGGGGATGCTGCACCAGATGTTCTCTCAGCTGGAGAAACAGGAGGTCCGTGCCACTGACCACAGCAGCCAGATTGGGGAGGTAGGGACACTTCAGTGCACCCCCAGACCCAGCACAAGTGGGCAGCTGTCCCCACACCATGCTGACACCCTGTCCTGCAGTCGTGGTGCGTTCTGGCAAGCCAGACTGAGACACTGAGCCAGACGCTGCGGCGGCACGCGGAGGAGCTGGCAGCAGGGCCACTGGCCAAGCTAAGCGTGCTGATCCGTGACAAGCAGCAGCTTCGCAAGGCCTTCAGTGAGCAGTGGCAGCAGCTCAGCCAGGAGTATGCCCGGGTAGGGCCCTGTGGGCAGTGGAGGGGCTCGGCCCTCAGCCTGAACCCGCTCTGCTGATGGCACCTTCTCTGCAGACCACGCAGCAGGAAATGGAGAAGCTGAAGGCACAGTACCGCAGCCTGGTGCGTGACAGCACCCAGGCCAAGCGCAAGTACCAGGAAGCCAGCAAAGGTGGGTGCCAGCCCCATCCCCACGCACCCCCTGATGTGCCCTGCTGTGCCCTCTACCGACTCCCCTTGAGCCCCACCAGCATGTCAGGGACATCCAGACCCCCTGCAGCCCTATGGGACCCATGGCACAGCCCTGGGGATGCAGCAGGAGCAGCGGTGCTGAGGGGTGGGTGTCTCCCACGGCATCTCCCTGCAGACAAGGAGCGGGAAAAGGCGAAGGAAAAGTATGTGCGCAGCCTCTGGAAGCTCTATGCCCTGCACAACCAGTACGTGCTGGCTGTGCAGGCGGCCACGTTGCACCACCAGCACCACTACCAGCGCGCGCTGCCCACCCTGCATGAGTCGCTCTACAGCCTGCAGCAGGAGATGGTCCTTGTTCTGTAAGAGCCCTGCACGCTGCTACCCCACCCCAGCAATCCTCTTCCTGCACCCTTGTTGCCCTCAAGAACTGGAGATGTTCCCTCCCCCTACCAGAGCCCCCAGCCTCAGGTGCTGTCCTCACCCCATTGCCTGCCCCATGCACGCCCTTTCCCTGGCACCGGAGCCATCACAGATGGGATCAGAGCCACGTGGCTGGGGCTGTGGGCACCCCAGGAGCAGCCATCCCAGGCACTGCGGGGCTATGGTGCTCGGGAGGGTGGCAGGTCCCAGCACATGCATCCCTGCAGGAAGGAGATTCTTGGGGAGTATTATAGCATCAGCAGCCTGGTGCAGGAGGACGTGCTGGCCATTCACCAGGAGGTCGCCCACGCCATCGAGATGATTGACCCCACCACCGAGTACAGCAGCTTTGTTCAGTCTCACAGGTACAGCGGTGTGGCTGTGAGCATGGTGCTGCACAGTGCTACCGGGTGGGTGCAGCAGAGTAAGCATCTTTGCTGCACCGGGTCTTGCAGGTACGACTCTGAGGTACCGCCGGCAGTGACCTTTGATGAGAGCTTGCTGGAGGAGACAGAGAGCCTGGAGCCAGGGGAGCTGCAGCTGAACGAGCTGACCATCGAGAGCGTGCAGCACTCGTGAGCGGGGCTGGGCCACGGGCAGGGGGGCTGGCAGACACATGGCTCAGCACCCACCCAGCACCCATGTCCTTGCAGCCTGACATCCATTGAGGAGGAGCTGTTGGCCAGCAGGGAGGCAGTAAGCAGCAAGGAGCAGCGGGTGTGGGAGCTGCAGGCTGAGCTGCAGGGCGAGGAGTTGGCACTGAGACCTGGGGAGCGGTGAGGTGCAGTGGGTGACAGGGCTGGGCTGGGGCTGGGTGAGCGGGAGCTGAGCCTGCTGCATCCCATCCCCAGGGTGCACTTGCTGGGCAAGCGGCAGGGGCTGCAGGAGGCCCAGCAGCAGCTGCAGGGCTGCCTCTGTGTCCAGGCCAAGCTGCAGGCACAGCGGGATATGCTGGCCAACAAGCTGGCAGAGCTGGGCTCTGGGGAGCCCCCTCCCGCCTTGCCCCTGCAGGAGGACCGGCAGTCAGTGTCCTCCACGGTGAGTCCCCCCCACGGCCACCAGAACCACAGGGCTGGGGCCTGCTGGGCTCCGGTGGCTCCACACAATGTCCCTCTGGGAGACATAGCATGTTTTCCCCCAGGATCAGGAGCGCAGTGGGGTGACTGCGCTGGAGACCATCAAGAACCACATCTCGGGCATCTTCAGTCCCAGGTTCTCGGTGAGGCCCTGGGCACCTGCAGCCACTCTGACCCTGCCCTGATGAGCCTCCCAGCCCCTCAGCACCCACTGCTTCCTCTTCTCCTGCCCTGCAGCCCTGCTTCCACTGCTCTCCAGCCCCATTCCTCACCCTGCAGCAGCTCCTCTGTCCTGCTGCCCCTTCCCCCTGCACTGCTGCAGCTGGACTCACCTCACCTTCATCCTTCAGCTGCCACCTCCCGTGCCCCTCATCCCGGAGGTGCAGAAGCCACTGTGCCAGCAGGCCTGGTACCACGGGGCCATCCCACGCTCGGAGGTGCAGGAGCTGCTGAGCTGCAGCGGGGACTTCCTGGTGCGGGAGAGCCAGGGGAAGCAGGAGTATGTGCTCAGCGTGCTGTGGGATGGGCAGCCCCGGCACTTCATCATCCAGGCTGCTGACGTGAGTGACCGTGGCAGCGGGGGAAGCCTGGCAGTGGGCAGGTGCTGGAGCTCTGCCCTGGATGTGCAGCCACAGGGAGTGACCCTGGTGTCAGCGCATGGGATGTGTGCGTGTGGCTGTGACTCTGTGTGTGTCCTTGCATGGACCAAACCTGGAGAACAGAGTGTGAGCCTGCATCTCGCGTACGAGCACAAGCTTGTGCCATGTGCACGTGTGCAACCTCATGCATGCACCCCATGTTTTCACACACCCCATGTGCGCAGTCCCCCATGCATACACCCCACCAGAGGTGCGGCAGAGGTGACCCCGCAGCCTTCCCTCCCTGCAGAACCTGTACAGGCTGGAAGGTGACGGCTTTCCCACCATCCCGCTGCTCATCGACCACCTGCTGCAGAGCCAGCAGCCCATCACCCGCAAGAGTGGCATCGTCCTGACCAGAGCCGTGCTCAAGGTGAGGGTGGGCAGTGGGAGGCAGCAGAGCCCTGCGCAGAGCACAGCCCCAGCAGCTGCCTCCATCCACCCGTTTGGCAGCTCTGCATGGGGGAGAGCTGCAGGGCAGGGGGAAATGCTGCTGGAACTGGGGGCTGCTCACTGACCTCGGGTGTGCTGCCCACAGGACAAGTGGGTGCTCAACCATGAGGACGTGCTGCTGGGGGAGCGCATTGGCCGGGTGAGTTGGGCGCTGGGTCCCAGCAGCAGTACAGGGCCGCCCACGGGTGCCCATTGGCAGCTCAGCCAACACCTCCATGTCCCTCTGCAGGGGAACTTCGGGGAGGTGTTCAGCGGCCGCCTGCGTGCTGACAACACCCCCGTGGCGGTGAAATCCTGCCGGGAAACCCTGCCGCCTGAGCTGAAGGCCAAGTTCCTGCAGGAAGCCAGGTCTGTGTGCCTGTCACTGTCCCGGCCCATCTGTGAGTCCTAAGGACTTGGGACTGCTCCAACGCACTGAGATGCAGTGGTGTTGTGGCTGAGTGCCCGCTGGGCAGAGTCCCTGGGACAGCACAGAGGTGGCTGTGCCGGCGACAGATGGGCCCCCGCCTGCTCGCAGTGCCGCTTGTTGTCCCTGCAGGATCCTCAAGCAGTACAGCCATCCCAACATCGTCCGGCTCATCGGCGTCTGCACCCAGAAGCAGCCCATTTACATCGTCATGGAGCTGGTGCAGGGTGAGTCCTGCGGCCTCTGCAGCCCTGCTGTGTGTGTGAGTGAGCTCAGCCCGGCACACGACCTTCCTCACCGCAGTGCACTGCGGCAGACGCCCAACAGCTCCACACTCTGCGTTGCAGGGGGGGACTTCCTGAGCTTCCTGCGCAGCGAGGGGCCCCACCTGAGGGTGAAGGAGCTGATCAAGATGACGGAGAATGCCGCGGCGGGCATGGAGTACCTGGAGAGCAAGCACTGCATCCACAGGTGGGTTGGGGGCAGTGGAGCTGGGACCCCATTAATGCGTGCACAGCTGACGGCTTTGAGCCCCTCAGGGACCTGGCTGCCCGCAACTGCCTGGTGACAGAGAAGAACACCCTGAAAATCAGTGACTTCGGGATGTCGCGGCAGGAGGAGGATGGTGTCTATGCCTCCACAGGGGGCATGAAGCAGATCCCCGTGAAGTGGACTGCCCCCGAGGCTCTGAATTACGGTATGGGATGGCATGGGCACAGCCCGGGACCTTCATGGCACCGGGGAGGGAACCGGGCAGGCAGTGCTGTGGAATGTTGCAGCGTCCTGCACCCTCCTGGGGTGGGTGGCTGGGAGAGGGGCTCCCACCAGGCGGCGGTGTCATCGTCCCCCACTGCCCACCGCATCCCCAGGCCGGTACAGCTCGGAGAGCGACGTGTGGAGCTTTGGGATCCTGCTGTGGGAAGCCTTCAGCCTGGGCGCCGTGCCCTACGCCAACCTCAGCAACCAGCAGACACGCGAGGCCATCGAGCAGGGTGAGCGGGCGGCGGGGCCGGGGGACCTCGAGCCGTTCCCGACAGGATCGCGGCACCAGGGCCGCCGTCCGTCCGCCCCGTCCATCCCTGCCGCCCGCAGGCGTGCGGCTGGAGCCCCCCGAGCAGTGCCCCGAGGACGTGTACCGCCTGATGCAGCGCTGCTGGGAGTACGACCCCCGCAGGCGGCCGAGCTTCGGCGCCGTCCACCAGGAGCTCATCGCCATCCGCAAACGGCACCGCTGAGCGGCTGCGCCCGCCCGGGCGGCAGGGCCGGGGAGCGGCGGGGCCGGAGGTGCGGAGGGCCGCGGTGCGCTCCTGCGGAATAAAAGTCGGCTCTGCAGCTCCGCGTCTGTCGTGGGCTCCGCCGGGCGGTGCGGCGCAACCCGGGCTCAGCGGCACCGCTCCGCCCCGACCCCCAGCTACGGCGCCTTCGGGGCCGCAGCGCCGCGTCCCGGCGGGCGGGGGCCGGGCAGGTG
>JACDJE010000567.1:0-55637 GCA_016647715.1 Pavo muticus | reverse complement strand
CCCGGCGCAGCCCCCAGCTTCCCCCGCTCCCCGTCCCCCTCCCCCGGCTGCGGGCTGGCCGAGCGGGGGCCGCGTTCTGCCTTCGGCGCGGCGTCAGCCGCTATAAATACCCCGGATCAGACTGAGCGGGACGCAAAGGGCACGGGGGAGGAGGAGGCGGCGGCACCGGGGGGGTCCCGGCGGGCGGGGCCGCGGGTACGGCGCGGCGGACGC
The DNA here is from genome assembly GCA_016647715.1 of Pavo muticus. NCBI lineage: Eukaryota > Metazoa > Chordata > Aves > Galliformes > Phasianidae > Pavo > Pavo muticus. Next base: position 55,424 of record JACDJE010000567.1, on the reverse strand, counting down.
GTCCGGAGCCGGGGCTACTCCTGCGCCCTCTGCCCGCACCAGGTGTGCCCCGCGGCGCTGCGGGATGAAGCTGAAGAAGCAGGTGACAGTGTGTGGAGCTGCCATCTTCTGCGTGGCCGTCTTCTCCCTCTACCTGATGCTGGACCGCGTGCAGCACGACCCCGCGCGCCACCAGAGCGGGGGGAACTTCCCCCGGGTGAGCGGGCGCGGGGCGGGCGGGGATCGTGCGGGGATCGTGCGGGCCGCGCTGCGCCGGGAGCTGCGGGGCAGAGCACCGCGCTGACCTCAGCGCCCACGTCCCCAGAGCCAGATCTCGGTGCTGCAGAACCGCATCGAGCAGCTGGAGCAGCTGCTGGAGGAGAACCACGAGATCATCAGCCACATCAAGGACTCGGTGCTGGAGCTGACGGCACACGCCGACGGGCAGCCCGCGCCGCCCCGCCGTGACAACGGCTCCTGGGTGCTGCCCCCCGAGAGCCGCCCCAGCTTCCTCGCCGTGTCCCCGCAGGACTGCCAGTTTGCCCTGGGGGTCAAAGGCGAGAGCCCCGACCTTCAGGTGAGGGCCTTGGGAGGGCTCCGCAGAGCTCTGTGCGGGGAGAGAGGAGCCCGGTGGCTGCACGCTGCTGAGGGCTGTGGTCCCTCCTGAGCTCTCTTCCCCGGCAGATGCTGGCCGTGTATTCCCTGCTGCCCTTCGACAACCAGGACGGCGGTGTCTGGAAGCAGGGCTTCGACATCACCTACGAGCCCAGTGAGTGGGACGCTGAGCTCCTGCAAGTGTTCGTGGTGCCGCACTCCCACAATGACCCCGGTGAGAAGTGGGATGAAGGTGGATGGAGGGGAGGAGCCATCCCAGCCCCTGCCCTGCCTGATAGTCCCCCCGTGATCTCCCCCTTGTGCTGGCAGGCTGGATCAAGACCTTTGACAAGTACTACTATGACCAGACACAGCACATCCTCAACAGCATGGTGCTGAAGATGCAGGAGGACCCGCGCCGACGCTTCATCTGGTCTGAGATCTCCTTCTTTTCCAAGTGGTGGGATAACATCAGTGCCCAGAAGCGGGCTGCAGTGCGGAGGTAGGGCCCACACTCCCTATCTGTGCCCGGAGGAGGGCTCTGCCATGGCTCACTACAGTGCTTACTATGTCCCTGGGTGTCCTTTGCAGGCTGGTGGGAAATGGGCAGCTGGAGATGGTGACAGGTGGCTGGGTGATGCCCGACGAGGCGAATTCCCACTACTTTGCCATGATTGACCAGCTAATTGAGGGGCACCAGTGGCTGGAGAAGAACATTGGTGAGAGCCGAGCAGGACGCAGGGCTGGAGGAGCGGCGTGCTGGGGCGGGACTGCCCATGGGTGCTGATGGTCCCTGTTCTCCAGGCGTGACACCGCGCTCGGGCTGGGCCGTCGACCCCTTTGGGTACAGCTCCACCATGCCCTACCTGTTGAAGCGCTCCAACCTGACTGGCATGGTCATCCAGCGCGTGCACTACGCCATCAAGAAGCACTTTGCTGCCACCCAGAACCTGGAGTTCATGTGGAGACAGACGTGGGGTGAGGGGTTGCTGGGGAGGTGGCCATGGTGGGGGGACCTGCAGGAGTGGTGGCAGCTGGGGAAAGCTGCTGACTGCTGTCCTACATGGCTGGGGAGTGGAGGGCAGGGCAGCAGGGGCTCTGCTCTTCAGTGGTTTTGCTCTGCGGGATGCCCCAAGGTGACACCTGGATGAGCTGTTGGCCGGTGTCAGATCTTGTGTGCCAGATCTGCTGTGCCCCCACACACTCCATGTGTTTTGGGTCCTCTGCTAGGAGACAGCAGAGGAAGAGCCATTGCTGATGCTTGTCTGCCCTTGGTCCTACAGACCCCGACTCCAGCACTGACATCTTCTGCCACATGATGCCCTTCTACAGCTACGACGTGCCCCACACCTGCGGGCCAGACCCCAAAATCTGCTGCCAGTTCGACTTTAAGCGCCTGCCGGGCGGCCGCATCAACTGTCCCTGGAAGGTGCCGCCCCGTGCCATCACTGAGGCCAACGTGGCGGAGCGGTGAGTGCTGTGAGTGCAGGGCTGAGCAGCACTGAGCCACACCGCCTGCCAGCAGCTGGCCTCACGCCCTGACCCCACGGCAGAGCTCAGCTCCTGCTGGACCAGTACCGCAAGAAATCCAAGCTGTACCGCAGCAAAGTGCTGCTGGTGCCCCTGGGAGACGATTTCCGCTATGACAAACCGCAGGAGTGGGACGCTCAGTTTCTCAACTACCAGCGCATCTTCGACTTCCTCAACGCCCAGCCCCAGCTCCACGTGCAGGCAGGTGCAGGAGGGCCGGGCGGCCCGGGGAGCAGCTCTGGGGAGCAGCGTGGTGGGGAATGCAGGCGGGGGGTGGGCAACAGGAGGAGCCCCCGCAGCTCTGCATCACACTCAGAGCTGCGTGCTGTCCCGCAGGCGCAGTTTGGGACACTGTCTGACTACTTTGATGCCCTGTACAAGAAGGTGGGCATCGTGCCAGGGATGAGGCCACCTGGGTTCCCCGTGCTGAGTGGGGATTTCTTCTCCTACGCGGACCGGGAGGACCACTACTGGACAGGATACTACACCTCCCGGCCCTTCTACAAGAGTCTGGACCGCGTGCTGGAGGCACACCTCCGGTGAGGAGCTGCAGGGGGCGAAGGGGTGGCTGGTACCAGGACAGGGCTGGGGGTAACGCTGTCCCTGTGCAGGGGGGCAGAGCTCCTGTTCAGCCTGGCATTGGCCCACACGCGCCGCGCCGGCGCCGACAGCCGCTATCCGCTGTCTGACTACTGCCTACTGAGCAGCGCCCGCCGCAACCTGGGGCTCTTCCAACACCATGACGCCATCACCGGCACCGCCAAGGAGGCCGTGGTGGTTGACTACGGAGTGCGGTGCGTGCGGGTGGCAGGGCATGGCCCTGGGGTCTGTCTTGGGCAGGGGCCGGTGGGCGTGGGGCTGGGTGTGGGTATGGGTATGGGGGCCCGCGGGTTGTGGCTCACTGCGCAGTGCTGTGCCCCAGGCTGCTGCATTCCCTCACCAACCTGAAGCGTGTCATCATCAACGCCGCACATTACCTGGTGCTGGGGGACAAGGACATGTACCGCTACGATCCTGCCACACCTTTCCTCAGTGCGGTGAGCTGCACTGCCTGCCTGATGTGGGCTGGGGGCTCCGGGGAGGTGTCACGTCCCTGAGCCAGGCTGGGCTCACAGGGACACCCTGGCTCTGACCCGCGCCTCTCCTCAGGACGACATGCGCCTCAACCAGGACTCGCTCCCGGAAAGAACAGTCGTCAAACTGGACACCTCGCCACGGTAGGGCCGGGTCCTGCTGCCTGAAGTCGGGTCTTGTGGGTGGGGGGCATGGGCGCATGGCACCGCTGGGTGCTGCAGAGCACGGGCACATGGGATGCCATGAGCTGAGCATGGCCATCCCCGTGCAACCTCACCCCACAGGTTCCTGGTGGTGTTCAACCCGCTGGAGCAGGAGCGCCTGAGCCTGGTGCTGCTGCTGGTGGACTCCCCACACGTGCGTGTGCTATCTGAGGATGGGCAGCCGCTGCCTGCCCAGCTCTCTGCACAGTGGGGCTCTGCCACCGATGTGGTGCCTGATGTCTACCAGGTAAGGGGTGCCCCACTGCCCACTGCTGCCATGGGGCCCCCCCTGCCGGCAGCAGCACTCGATTGCTCTCTGTGGAGCCGCTGGCTCAGGGCTCCCACTGCCTGCAGCTCTCCATCCTTGCCCGCCTGCCTGCGCTGGGGCTGCGTGTGCTGCAGCTGCAGAAGTCCTTTGACAGCCACACCACGCTGCAGTCCTCTGTGCGTCTGTACCTGCACGGCCGGGACGTGATTGTGCGCAAGCAGGAGGCCGTCCCTGTGCAGGTCTTCCCAGCCGCCCCTGATGACTTCTGCCTGGAAAACCAGCACCTGCGTGGCTGCTTCTTGGGGAGCTCAGGTCTGCTGCAGGTGGGTGCAGGTCCAGGGATTGAAGGAGGGTGGGTGCCTCAGCACTGCCTCATGTGAGGGCAGCTCACTGCTGTGCCACCTTCACCCTGCAGAGCGTCCGCCGTGCTGGTGAGGAGCGGGAGCAGCGGGTGAGCACCGAGTTCTTCATCTACGGCACCCGGACTTCCAAGGACAAAAGCGGAGCCTATCTCTTCCTGCCTGATGGCGAGGCCAAGGTATGGGGCTCCCTGGAAAGCGTGGCTGGGAGTCATGCCCACAGCCATGAGATAGTCTTGGAGCAGCAGGCTCAGCACAGCCCTCCTTCCCCACAGCCCTATGCCCCCAAGGACCCCCCAATTGTGCGAGTGACGGAGGGTCCGCTCTTCTCTGAGGTCTCCAGCTACTACCAGCATGTCCAGACTGTGGTGCGGCTCTACAATGTGCCAGGTGAGATGATGTGAAGCTGTGCAGGGATGTCTGGGGCATGGGGTGATGCTGCCCACAGGGCCCACCCTCACTGCTGCCTGCAGGGGTGGAGGGGCTGTCCCTGGACTTGTCGTGCCTGGTGGACATCCGTGACCATGTCAACAAGGAGCTGGCCCTGCGCTTCAGCACCGACATCGAGAGCGATGACACCTTCTTCACAGACCTCAACGGCTTCCAGGTGTGCCAGCAGGCTGGGGAGGGATGGAGCTGCCCACGGAGACAGTGCCCTGCCACTGAGCCCCCTGACCCATCCCTCGGCAGATCCAGCCCCGCAGGTACCAGCAGAAGCTGCCGCTGCAGGCCAACTTCTACCCCATGCCCGCCATGGCCTACATCCAGGACACGCAGAGCCGCCTGACGCTGCACACAGCCCAGGCCCTGGGGGTCTCCAGCCTGGGCAGCGGTGAGGCAGGGCTGTGGGGCTTATTGGGGCCATGTGGGGCAGCCGGCGGGTGCTGAGCCAGAGCGTGGGCTCTTTGCAGGCCAGCTGGAGGTGATCCTGGACCGGCGCCTCATGCAGGATGACAACCGAGGCCTGGGCCAAGGGCTGAAAGACAACAAGCGGACCTGCAACCGGTTCCGCCTCCTCCTGGAGCGCCGCAGCAGCGCCAACAAGGTGCACGGGCAGGGTGTGGGGGTCGGGTAGTGTCGCTCAGGGCCCATAGTGGTGTGGAATGCACGGATGTGCATGAATGGACGTACAAAACTGCAGGGTGCCCTGCTGGCACTGCAGGGGATGGGGCCGTGCCCAGGGTGTGGGTGTGCAGGGGGGGGATGGCTGTCCCGCTGCGGGGGCATGCTGTCATCACACTGCTCATCACAGTGTTCTCATCCTGTCACCTCCTTGCTCTCCATCCTTGCACCCTTTCACCCATTCAGAGCTCCTGCTTCTTTTCCAAACTGGCCTCCGTGCTTAAAGCCTTGGGCTTCCCCGGCGCCAGGACCGGCAGCCCCGAGGTAACGGCCGGCCCGGCCCGCCGTCGCTCCCAGTCTTGTGCACTAGCTGCTAGCCACTAGCCTAGCCAGGCCCGTAGCGGTTTGTAGTCCACGGTGTGGCGGCCATTTGGGTGATGAGGAGGGAGAGGCTGTGCATGGTGGGGGGCTCCAGGTGCCTGGCACCGGTTCTGTAAGGAGCTGGAGGCCCCGCGGCCCAGGTGCTGCAGCTGTGCTGCCAGTGCTGACTTTGCTTCTTTCAGGTGCAGGACGGCCGCCCGGTCAGCTTCCCCTCACTGCTGAGCCACCTCACCTCCATGCACCTGAATGCTGAGGCCCTGGTCCTGCCGGTGGCCCAGCAGCCAGCCCTGCCAGCCCTGCGCTCTTTCGCACCCCTCTCCACAACCCTCCCCTGCGACTTCCACATCCTCAACCTGCGGACACTGCAGGCGGAGGTGAGTCGTGGCCCTGTGCTGCGTGAGGATGGGCGACCCTCGGAGTGTTGCTGCCCAGTGCTGTGTCTGACCCTTGCTCATGCAGGATGACTCACTGCCCTCGGCTGAGGCGGCCCTGATCCTGCACCGCAAAGGCTTTGACTGCAGCCTGGAGGCCAAGAATCTGGGGTTTAACTGCACCACCAGCCANACATGTCGTGCCTGGTGGACATCCGTGACCATGTCAACAAGGAGCTGGCCCTGCGCTTCAGCACCGACATCGAGAGCGATGACACCTTCTTCACAGACCTCAACGGCTTCCAGGTGTGCCAGCAGGCTGGGGAGGGATGGAGCTGCCCACGGAGACAGTGCCCTGCCACTGAGCCCCCTGACCCATCCCTCGGCAGATCCAGCCCCGCAGGTACCAGCAGAAGCTGCCGCTGCAGGCCAACTTCTACCCCATGCCCGCCATGGCCTACATCCAGGACACGCAGAGCCGCCTGACGCTGCACACAGCCCAGGCCCTGGGGGTCTCCAGCCTGGGCAGCGGTGAGGCAGGGCTGTGGGGCTTATTGGGGCCATGTGGGGCAGCCGGCGGGTGCTGAGCCAGAGCGTGGGCTCTTTGCAGGCCAGCTGGAGGTGATCCTGGACCGGCGCCTCATGCAGGATGACAACCGAGGCCTGGGCCAAGGGCTGAAAGACAACAAGCGGACCTGCAACCGGTTCCGCCTCCTCCTGGAGCGCCGCAGCAGCGCCAACAAGGTGCACGGGCAGGGTGTGGGGGTCGGGTAGTGTCGCTCAGGGCCCATAGTGGTGTGGAATGCACGGATGTGCATGAATGGACGTACAAAACTGCAGGGTGCCCTGCTGGCACTGCAGGGGATGGGGCCGTGCCCAGGGTGTGGGTGTGCAGGGGGGGGATGGCTGTCCCGCTGCGGGGGCATGCTGTCATCACACTGCTCATCACAGTGTTCTCATCCTGTCACCTCCTTGCTCTCCATCCTTGCACCCTTTCACCCATTCAGAGCTCCTGCTTCTTTTCCAAACTGGCCTCCGTGCTTAAAGCCTTGGGCTTCCCCGGCGCCAGGACCGGCAGCCCCGAGGTAACGGCCGGCCCGGCCCGCCGTCGCTCCCAGTCTTGTGCACTAGCTGCTAGCCACTAGCCTAGCCAGGCCCGTAGCGGTTTGTAGTCCACGGTGTGGCGGCCATTTGGGTGATGAGGAGGGAGAGGCTGTGCATGGTGGGGGGCTCCAGGTGCCTGGCACCGGTTCTGTAAGGAGCTGGAGGCCCCGCGGCCCAGGTGCTGCAGCTGTGCTGCCAGTGCTGACTTTGCTTCTTTCAGGTGCAGGACGGCCGCCCGGTCAGCTTCCCCTCACTGCTGAGCCACCTCACCTCCATGCACCTGAATGCTGAGGCCCTGGTCCTGCCGGTGGCCCAGCAGCCAGCCCTGCCAGCCCTGCGCTCTTTCGCACCCCTCTCCACAACCCTCCCCTGCGACTTCCACATCCTCAACCTGCGGACACTGCAGGCGGAGGTGAGTCGTGGCCCTGTGCTGCGTGAGGATGGGCGACCCTCGGAGTGTTGCTGCCCAGTGCTGTGTCTGACCCTTGCTCATGCAGGACGACTCGCTGCCCTCGGCTGAGGCGGCCCTGATCCTGCACCGCAAAGGCTTTGACTGCAGCCTGGAGGCCAAGAATCTGGGGTTTAACTGCACCACCAGCCAGGGCCAGGTAGGAGCTGCACTGGGGCCCCCTGCTGTGCCTGGCACCGGGCTTGCCACAAGCATCCCGTCCTCCAGCCAAGCCAGGATAGGAGCAGGAGGGGCCTTCAGACCCCTGGCACCAACATCCCAGAACTGGTGGCTGTTCAGAGGTTCCACGCTGCAGCACCCAGCCAGCTCTGCCCCTTGCCCAAGCAAAACTGCAGGATGCACAGCGGGGGTCTGGAGACTTGTATGGGCACTGCATTCCGCAATGAGGAAGGGCAGAGCCTGGGCAGGGTCAACATGGTGCCCTGGGTGCTGAGGGGATGGGCAGCTGCTGGTGGGCATGGTGTGGGGCTGCCCCATCCTGCTCATCAGTGGCACCCCACTTGTCTCTCCCTAGCTGGCTCTGGGCAGCCTGTTCCAGGGGCTGGAGCTGGGCTCCCTGCAGCCCACCTCGCTGACCCTGATGTACCCGCTGGGCACGGCCTCCAACAGCACCAACATCCAGCTGCATCCCATGGAAATTGCCACTTTCCGCGTCCGCCTGGGGTAGTGCCTGTCAGAGTGGGATGGGAGCAGAGTGGCTGCACAGCGTGGGAGCAGCAGTGCCAGCACAGCCCACAGAGACCTGGCCACACGGCCCACAGCAGACGATCGGTGCTGGGCAGGAGGTGCCAGACCTGCAGAGGCTACTGCCTTCTTATTTATTAGTCCTGTGTTCCCAGATAGATTTCAATGAACTGCTGTGGCAGGGCTGCACGGAGGCTACTGGATGCTGGGCACAGAGGGCATGGGCTGGGCACTGCTCTGAGCGGAGCGGGGTGGCAGGGGGTCAGCGTGACAGACTCTGCCCTGCTGTGTTTGCACGGCTGCCTGGGAAGGTGCCCACCTGGAGCCCTGGGGAGGGCCCATGCTGGTGCCTGGCTACCACAGCACAGCAACACACAGGTACCAGGGGCCAAGCAGGCGCTGTGGACTGGAACCTGAGCTCACCTGGAGCTTGTAGGAAATATGAGTCTGTTTCCAAGAGCCCTGGTCTGCGTCTGGTCTGTGCTTCTCACACCGGTGGGGCTGGGGAGTGGGAGCGGTGCTCTGTGGGGATGGGGGGCTCTACCTTGCTCCTGCATACTAGTGGCAGTGCCAAACCCCTCTGCTCCATGGGGCCCCTGAGGCTGCAGTAAGCTGCACTGTGTCCCGTTGCTGTGGATGCTGCACGTTGTGCTCCCCCTGGGGCTGATTATTACTGCCAGGGCGCTGGTGGGGAGGGCTGTGGTGTCCTCAAGGAAGGCCGGGCAAGGAGTTCCATCTCATTTTGCACCATACCACTCAGCACATGACCTGCCTGGGGCGCAGCGCCACAGGATGAGGGGCTACAGGGCACAGAGCTTAGGGCTCTGGCCATGGGACGCAGCTGGGTCGATGCCAGGGGTCTGGTCCTGCCCATCCATGGGCACCTAGCAGCGGCTCTGTCAGAGCCCAGCTAGTGGCACGGCTGGTGGGGGACCATGGGGTAGGCTGCCCTGCTGCCCAAGGCTGTGGCACAGCATGCTCACCACCCTGCACCACTGCCCAGCCCACGGCCCTTGGCCACGACACCAGGAGCCCAGCAGGGCTGAGTGCCTGCCTGGCACGGACAGGACTCAGTGTCCTGCTGCAAGGTGGGCATGGTTCCCGCAGCCCCAATGCTGAGCCCTGAGAAGCTCATTAGTGATGCTCCCGCCTCCTGCCCACCGTCCCTGTGGAGCAGGGCACTGAGTGCAGGCTCTAATGGCTGTGAGGCTCCTGATGGGCTGCGCTGGAGGCGGGCGCAGGAAGGGCTGTGGTTTCTGCCTCAGCTGCCTCACCCCAGTATGGCTGGGAAGATGCTGGGTGGGCTCCTGCTCCTCGCTGCAGCTCCTGGCATCCTTGGGACAGGTATGGCCTTTTGCCCACCCCGTGAGGTGGGGGCAGGAACCACTCATCCCCCATATTGCTCCTGGGCTGCATCCCCTGGGTGCTCCTGATGACCCTGGGTGGAGCCGTGCTGGTTTGGGCTGGGGGATGGAGGTCTGCGCTGGGGGTGATGGTCGTGCAGAAGCTGGTGCTGGGCAGCATGTGGGGTGGCAAAAACTGGGGGAACAGGAGCTGGGCCAGGGCTGCCCCCTCCTGCTCACACAGCTGTATGACCCCAACCCCGCTGCTCCCACCGCAGCCTCATTGCAGAACCTGCACCTGTGTGAGGGCTACGTGGGCCCTGACGGCCGCTACCACCCCGGCTTCTACTGCCCACGCCTGACGGACCCTGCCACGCACCGCTACTGCTGCCAGCCCGTCCCGCACGCCCTCAAGGGCTGCTGCTCACGGCTGGGCGTGGAGGTGCTCACCGGGCTCAACATCAGCGGGCTGCCTGCACCTGGCCTGCTGCGGTGAGCGGGGCTGCGGGGCGGTGCGGGTGGCACCAAGGAATGCCGGACACTGAATGTCCCCGCCCCACAGGCACCCACTGGCGCTGCCCTTCGTGGGGCTGTACGGGCTGCTCGTGCTGCTCCTCATGGCCCTCGATCTCGCCCACTTCTACCGCACCCAGCGCTGCGCCCTCGGCCGCCGCCTGCCCCGTGCCCCCTGCCTGCCCTGCCGGTCCCCCAGCCCCGCAGCCCCGGCACCACGCGCTGCCGGCGGGAGGGCGTAGGGTCCCGGTGCCCTCTGCGGGGTGGGGGAGGGCAGAAAAGGGGCACAGGGACGGAAGGGGGAACGAGGGGATAAGGAGATCGGGGGGGCAGCGGGGTGGGGGCACACGTGGGCATCTCGGGAGTGGGGGGCACGGAGAGGCGCGGGGGGGTCACGGGGGTTCACAGTGGCGCGCGGGGTCACGGCAGGTCGCGCGCGGGGTCACGGGGTGGGGGGCGCTCTCACGAGGCCGCACGTGGCCGGCGACTGCACCGCCGGGCCGCAGGAGGGCGCTGCAGGCCCGCCCTCGCCACACTTCTGCCGACGCCCTCTGTCACGTGACGTGTCGTCGTCGTCCGGATTCCCCCGGCGATGAGCGGTGACGTCATGGGCGCGGCGAGAGCAGCGCGATGGAGGAGGCGGTGAGGGAGCGCCGCGCTGGGGCTGGGGGGAGGCCGGGCGGCAGCGCAGGGGGCACGGGGCCGCCGTGGGGCCTCGTCGGGCTCCAGCCGGGCCTCGGACTCTGCCCTATGCCGTCCGGTGCCGTTGGCAGGTGACGGCGGGGCAGCTCCGGGAGCGCGGCAACGCGCTGTTCCAGGCCGGGGATCACGCCGCGGCCCTCGCCGCCTACACGCAGGCGCTGAGCCTCTGCCAGGCCGAGCCGGAGCGCGCCGTGCTGCACCGCAACCGCGCCGCGTGTTACCTGAAACTGGTGAGAGCGGGAGGGCGGGGAGCGGGCCGGCAGCGACCTGCCCGGCAGGATGGGACGGGACGGGCTGGGCTGGGCTGGGCTCTGTGCAGCGCTGCCCCGTCGATCCCCGGGACGGGCGGTCTTCCCTCTATGTCTCTTTTCTCCTGGCCCCGTTGGTGGCTGATGTTCTGCCCCGCCAGTGGGCTGCTGTTTGTGTCAGGGTGTGCGGGGACCCCGGGTCTGCTCCTCAGGCAGCCCCGAATCTCTGGTTTCCTGTCGGGGAACTGTTTGTGGGGTGAAGAGCAGTGAGCTGCAGGGGCTCAGGTAGGGACTCAAGAAGTGTCAAGGCAGTAGGGACCCTTGGGGACCCTGCGTGTGCTATGTTCTGGGAGGGGCAGAACACACCGCTGTGCTGGTTCCCTGTCCTCCAGGGCGTTGTTTCCATCCCTAAACTCCGTGGCTGTTTCCTTGCTCCCTCTCTCTGAAGCAGTGGGCACCGCAGGTGGGGGTGAGTGCAGCCCCCGTGGGCAGTGTGCCGGGATTTCCTTCTCACTGGCTCTCTTTGCAGGAGGATTATGCCAAGGCAGAGGCAGATGCATCTAAAGGTACTGTCAGGTGTGGCTGCTTGCTGGGGCAGGCTGGAGCAGTGCGGGGGCTCTGTGACAGCTCCCTCCCTGCTCTGCAGCCATTGAAGCTGATGGCCGGGACATGAAGGCCCTGTTCCGCCGGAGTCAGGCGCTGCAGAAGTTGGGCCGTTTGGACCAGGCTGTCAGCGACCTGCAGAGGTGTGTGAGCCTGGAGCCCAAGAACAAGGCCTTCCAGGAGGCCCTACGCGCCCTGGGGAGCAGCATGCATGAGAAGGTGAGGAGTAGATGGTGCGAGGGCTGCTGCTGTGCACTCTGGGTGCAGTAGGTTCAAGGGAGCAGTGAGGGCTGAGCTGCTCTTCTCGATCTGTCTCAGATGAAGACCATGTCCTGTACGGACTCGAAGGTGGAACAGATGTTTCAGATTTTACTGGATCCTCAAGAAAAGGATGTGGACAAGAAGCAAAAGGTCTGAACTCCAGGACATGCAAGGTGGCTTGGGTGGAAGGAATTGTACTTTCAGGTCAGCGCTGCTGGCTGAACTTTTCTGCCCTATGGAGGTTGGGCTTCCTGCCAGCAGAATACCCTCCTTGGAGACTGGGAGTGGTGATTGGGTGCTTGTGGCTGCCCTGTGGGCTCCCTGCTGGTGAGTTCCCTGTGTGCAGGGAGCTCCGTTCTGGTGGGCTGGTGACCCAAATGCACCTCTCCTTTCGCAGGCTGTGCAGAACCTGATTGTGCTGGCACGAGAGGAGGCTGGAGCAGAGAAAATCTTCCAGAGCGATGGTGTGCGGCTCCTGACGCAGCTGCTTGACACAGCCAAGGCTGATTTGATGCTGGCAGCCCTGCGCACCCTGGTGGGGTTGTGCTCTGGGCACCGCTCCCGGGTAGGTCGCACCAGAGCCCAGCTCTCCTGTGTGAGGAGTCCTGGAGCAGGGGATGTCCACATTGGGAAGGCTGTGAAGTGTGTCAGGCCAGGGGACATTGCTGCCTGTGTCAGGCCACAGCCCTGCTAAGCAGTGAAGCTTTGATTTGTTACTTGCCAGGCTTGAGCTGTGAGAGCCTTATTGTGGGGAGCCATCCTGATAAGGTGCTGGGGAGTGCCAGAGTTTCCCCAAAGTCTCCAGAAAATGCCTCTGCTTCTACCTGCAGTCCATGGCCATCCTGACAGAGCTGGGGTCCTCGCGTCTTTCAGCAGTGCTGGGTGTGGAGCATGAGCAGGTTTCTCTGGCTGCCTGCAACCTCCTGCACGTGATGTTCGATTCTCTGAAGGAGGGGATGCAGAAGGACTTCCGTGGCAAGGAGGATGCAGTGGTCCTGGGTGAGTGCCTGCTGCCCCAGCTGGCTGATGTGGTGCAGGGAGCACTAAGGGAGGTTTGTCCTGCTGCTTACATTGCTGCGGCTCCCTTCCACTGGGCCTGGATTAACATGACCTTGAGATGGGGGTCAGGAGCCCCTTGTCTTCACAGCATGACTTGCCAGCCTTCCTGTGATGGGGTGAGGCCTGTGTGCAGGGCACTGACTGCTAGCATTGTCTTTCCTGAAAGATTCCTCCAAGGAACAGAAAGTGCTGATCAAGGACCTCCTGGAGCTGCTACCTCTGGAAGGGGCATCTGCTCATGGCCGTGACAATGCCCTCAACTTGCTCATCAAGGTGGTGCCCAGGAAGTCACCAAAGGATATCAACAACAGCATGAGCCTCTGGGTGATCGACCAGGGTGAGTGGAACAGGCTGCAGCATCTCGGTGAGGTATCACACCCCTCTGCCTTAGGGTGCTGTGTGCTTTGGCTCTGCAAGGCGCCTGCGCACCTCTCTTTGCACCTCATCAGGCACCTGAGCTCTGGGTGCTCCTAGGCCTGAAGAAGATCCTGGAGGTGGGAAGCACTGTGTGCGGGGCACCGGGCAGCCTGCCCGTGACAGAGAACAGCCGGATGAGCGCCTCGGTCCTTCTGAGCAAGCTTTATGATGACCTGAAATGCGATGCTGAGAGGGAGAACTTCCACCACTTGTGTGAGGACTACGTGAGGTGAGCCTGGGATTCCCTGGGGCTGCACAGGGCTGAGTCCTTCTCGGTCAGGAGCTTTTTGGTGCACGCTGGAGGCAGTGTTCGGGATCAGCCTCATCCTTCTGAATGTTCTTCCACTGCAGGAGCTGGTTCAAGGGGCAGGACCTGGCTGGGAAGCTGCGGGCCATCCAGACAGTGTCGTGCCTGCTGCAGGGCCCCTCGGAAGCTGGGAACAGGGTGCTGGAGCTGGAGGGGATCATGGACAGCATACTGTCTCTCTGCGCCTCCGTCCGCGAGGCCCACCAGCTGGTAGCAGTGGAGGCTCTGATCCATGCAGCTGATAAGGCCAAGCGTGCCTCCTTCATCACTGCCAATGGGGTCAGCCTGCTCAAGGAGATCTACAAGCACAGTGAGAGGGACAGCATCCGCATCCGTGCACTGGTGGTGAGCACAGCAGGGTGGGAGGAGCGGCTGCACCCAGCTGTTGGGTGGGGCTGGGCCTTGCTGCCATCTTGTTACTGGTTGGGGGCTCTTACAGGAGTGTCTGGGACATCATGGCCTTTCCTGCTCTGATACTCTGCTTCTGGCCACAGGGGCTGTGCAAGCTGGGATCTGCTGGAGGCACCGACTTCAGCATGAAGCAGTTTGCTGAGGGCTCCACGATGAAATTAGCCAAGCAGTGCCGCAAGTGAGTGCTGAGAACCATGGGGTGTGATGGGAGCAGGAGCTGGGCGGGTGTCTGCAGCATGGGCTGATGGGGGCCATCTTGCAGGTGGCTGTGCAATGAGGCAATTGATGCCGGCACGCGGCGCTGGGCTGTGGAGGGCCTGGCCTACCTCACGTTTGATGCTGATGTCAAGGAGGAGTTTGTAGAGGACAAGGCAGCAATGCAGGCCATGTTCCAGCTGACAAAGGTGAGTGCTGAGCACTGTGGCGGGGGAGCTGGATGGGCGGAATGCTGGTGCTGGACGAATGTGCCCACGTGCCCCTCCTGCTGGAGAGGGTTGGGGGGCTGTGGCTGGGGTGTGCAGAGGGGCCTGGTGCTGCTGACTGGGCTCAAGCCCTTGTATGTCCTCTGCCATGGCTGCAGTCAGTGTTCCATTACCATTGCAGTCAGAAGATAGGAGTGTTCTCTATGCTGTTGCTTCCACACTGGTGAACTGCACCAACAGCTACGACCATGAGGAGCCAGACCCGCAGATGCTGGAGCTGGCCAAGTATGCCAAGCAGCACATTCCAGAGCAGCACCCCAAGGTGAGGGGGGCATGGCAGGTGGCTGGTCTCAGGAGCTGTGGGGACCCACAGCCCCACAGGAAAATGTGTGGGTGGGACAGAAATGTCTGAAGGTACCGCCTTGATGTAGGTACCAGGTACCTCTGGGGAGATGGCAGCATGGTCAGGTATCAGCAGCAGTTGTGTGCTGGTTCCAAAGTGAGTGGTGGTTCTGCCTCTGGGACAGGACAAGCCAGACTTTGTGAAGCGACGTGTGCGGAAGCTGCTGACGGCCGGTGTGGTGTCTGCTCTGGCCTGTGTGGTGAAGAGTGAGAACCCAGCACTGACCAACTCCTGCCGGGAGCTGATCTCCAGGTATGGGACAGGGCATGGTGGGAGCTGCCTTAAGGCTGCCCTGCCTGCAGGCTTGGTGCTTCTGGTGAACCCAGGCTTCTGGGTGCAGGAAGGGCTGTCTGGGCATCCAGCACCACCTGGGCTTGCTGTCAGTCCCTGGGTGGTGCTGGGACTCAGAATGGCAAGTCCTCAGTTCCAATTGCTGCTGCCCTGTCTGCAGGGTGTTCTTGGCCCTGGTGGCGGAGGCAGAGGACCGAGGCAGTGTGGTCGCACAGGGAGGAGGAAAGGTGAGCTGATGGGTGCCACGGTGCCCCTGGCCTGCTCTGCAGGATGGCTGGAGCCCGGGGACAGCTGGGGCTGCTGTGACCTGGCTGATGCATCTCCATCTTTAGGCTCTCATCCCGCTGTCCCTGGAGGGCACCGAGGTGGGGCAGACTAAGGCAGCTCAGGCCCTGGCAAAGATCACCATCACCTCCAACCCTGAGATGGCATTCCCTGGAGAGCGGGTCAGTGTCATGGCTGTGGGCTGGGGAATGGACCTGCCCAAGGGGTGGTTGGGGTATTGCAGGGGAGCAGCAGGCAGAAGGGGCCTTGATGGAGCTTCATTGCTGCTGCTGCTGCAGATAGGCGTGTGTCTGCGTGGGGAGGGCGTTGGGCTGAGGAGGCACAGTGGTCTCTGTAGTGGCCTAACTGCCTAGGCCTGGTTGTGTGAGCTCCTCTGCCTTTCTACTGCGCTCAGTACCTGCTCTGTAAGGGGAAGAGTTTGAGCCCTGTGCTGCTGTCTTCCACAGATCTACGAGGTGGTCCGGCCCCTGGTCAGCCTGCTGCACCTCCAGCGCTCAGGCCTGGAGAACTTTGAGGGGCTGATGGCACTGACCAACCTGGCTGGCATCAGCGAGCGGCTGCGGTAGGGGCGTGGGGCAGAGGCTGGGCTGCTCTGGCCGGGGGCGGAGAGGGCACGGGGACAGCGCACAGCGCAGGGCGGGAGGTGCTCACTGCAGCCCTGCCATAGGCAGAAGATCCTGAAGGAGAGGGCTGTGCCCATGATCGAGGGATACATGTTTGAGGAGCACGAGCTGATCCGCCTGGCTGCCACCGAGTGCATGTGCAACATGGCCATGAGCAAGGAGGTGAGGGCCAGCTCAGCGGGGGGGTACAGCCTGCCCTGTGCTGCACTGCACTGCACTGCGCCCCCCACCTTGCCTGCAGGTGCAGGAGCTGTTCTTGGATGAGGGCAGTGACCGCCTGAAGCTGATGGTTCTGTACAGCGGGGAGGAGGACGAGAAGCTGCGGCGGGCAGCCTCGGGGACACTGGCCATGCTGACAGCACTGCACCCCCCCATCTGCAAGAGGATCCCACAAGTGGTGAGTGTGGGGGCAGCCCGTGTGTCCCCGTGCCCCGAGCTGCCCGCAGGGGGGGCCCTCTGCCGCACAGCTCGGGGTGGGGGTCCCGCTCTCTAAGCACGTCCTGCTGTGCCCGCAGACGGTGCACTGGCTGGAGATCCTGCAGGCGCTGCTGCTGAGCCCCAGCGCCGAGCTGCAGCACCGCGGGGCCGTGGTGGTGATGAATATGATGGCGGCGGCGCGGGAGGTGGCTGAGCAGCTCATCGCCAGCGAGATGCTGGAGATCCTGTCGGTGCTGGCCAAGGACAAGGACAAACCCCGCGTGGCGCAGGCGGCCCAGGAGAGCCTGGCGCGGGCGGTGGCGTACGGCCTCATCGAGCCCAACCCGCACCAGCAGTGATGCTGTCCCGCTCGGGCTCACCGCGCTGCTCGGGCTCCACTCGGGGCCGCACGCCGACTGCGGGCGGTGACACACCGCAATGCTGGGGCCACACCGCCGCCTCCGCCACCGCCTGTGCCTTACCGGGGTCCCGGCCCTGCGCGACGCACTGAAGCTGCTCTTCAACGACGGCTCCGCCCCCCGTCCGGCCCCGCCCTCTCCCTTCCGCCCCCCCCACCCGATATGGCGGCTCCACGCCGGTCCTGGTTCGTGTTCGGCCTCAGCGCCGAGGAGGCGGCGGGAGACGCGGGGCCGGGGCGGCACCGCCTGGAGCCGAGCGGCGAGGCCATCCGCCGCGTGTGGCCCGCGTGGAGCTACGCGGTGCTGGAGACGGGTGAGCCCCCCCCCCCCCGCCCCCCAGTCTCCTCCGCGGTGCCGCCCTCTGACGCCCCTCGGTGCTCGGTTCCCAGCGGGGTCGGGACACCCCCCCCCCCGGGCCGCTGACCCCGCCGCTCCCGCAGGCTCCGGGCTGGAGGTGCTCAGCGCGGGGCGGCGGCGGCCGCTGCCCGAGGACTGCGTGGCGGCGCTGCCGTCGGAGACGCATGCGGTGCTGCTGCGGGGGGCGGCGGTCGAGGCGTGGCCCCGTGCGGCGGCGCTGCGGGGAGAGCTGCGGGGGGAGCCCGCGTGGAGCCGAGCGCTGCCGCTGGGATCGCGCCTCGCGCTGCCGTTGCTGCCGGACGGCTTCGTGGCCCCGCGGCCGCCGTTCTACAGGGCGCTGTCCGGAGCGCTGCCGCTCCGCGCGTTGGCGCTGGGACACGAACACGTCGTGGGGCTGGGAGCGGCCGGGGAGGTGTACGGCTGGGGAGGCGGCAGGTGAGCGGGGGGTGCGGGGGGTGCGGGGCGGAGGGTTCGGCTCTGGCTGCGTGGATTCGGGGCTCCGTGGTGGCCGTGGGTTATTCAGCACTATCAGATAACGAAGGGATCACCTGCTTAAGGAGCTGGCTGAGCGGTAAGTGCACCTTTTAGCAATCCGAGCTCCTGTTGTTCCTCGTGCTGCTGCTACACATAAACACTGACTGCAGTGAGTAACTTCAGCCTCGGTTCTTCATTGCGCCCTGCAGACGCTGAGTGCCCCGCTGGGGGCCTGGTGGGGCTCTGGGTGCAGGCCGTGGGGTGGGGGGGCACTGCCCATGCTGGGCTCGGGGTGCTGCTGCAGTCCCCAGCAGCTCTATGGGAAGTTTCGTTTGTTGATCTCTTTGCTGCTTACACGAGACAAGCTGATGGAGATGATTCTTGGCATCCAGCAGCACGGTGCCAACAGGACTGGCTCCTGCAGCACTCAGGGTTGGTGCAGCTGCATTTGGTTTCACGCCCTCTGTTCAGTGCAGTTTGGTGGCTGTTGTCATAGGCAGCAGTTGTCATAGCAGAGTTAGCTCAGCAGTGCTTGCATTTATGGATATTAACATTGTGGTTTCCTTCCCGTTAAAGGAAAGGTTTCTGCACATGGCTTGTGTATTTCAGAGGGCGGTGAGGTCCTGGTGCTGTGCCCAGAGCTGAGGGTGCCCCATTGAAGCTGTGCTGCGCCTGGGCAGCTGCAGCTGTGTGGGTGTGGGACTGACAGCCCTGCCCTCAGCAGCACTCACCCAGATCTGATCCCTCCCTATTCCCCAACCTGTATGGGAACTGCCGAGTCACAGCTGACCCACTGATTGAGCACCTGGGGAAAGGACCGGTCAGCCCTGGGAGCACAGGTGAAGGCAATTCAGCTGTGGGACAGGAAGGGGTGGAGCCTGGCTGCACCTCTCTCAGCCCTCGTTGAAGAGCTGACTGCCACTGAGGAAGGATCTCTGGTTGGAGATCCCCTCCCTGGTGGAGTTTTGCTCATGAGCCCAGGCCTTCAGGGATGGCTGAGCACTTTGCTTTTTCTTTGTGACACCATTCCATTTGTGTTAGTCCCTCTGCTACTACACTCCTGTGTTGCACTTCCACCACATTGACCTTTCTGATTGTAGCACCAACCCTTCCCTCCAAATGGACTTCTTGTTTTTTTAAAGCCCTTTCTGCTTCAGCAATGGTTGTGACAATCACAGCCGCTGCTGCTTTGCTGTAGGCCGTGTGCTCACTGTGGCTGCAGCCCTGTCCCGGCGCTGTGCTCAGCACTGCTGCCCTCAGCTGTCTGCTGGCCGGCGCTGCTTCCAGCTGAGCCCAAACCCGTCCCTGCAGGCAATTCCACCCCTCCAGGTCTGCACCCGGGGGCTGAAGGGGCGGCTGTGCTGAGCCGGCGCTGTGACCGAAGCTCAGACAGCAGCGGTGTGATCAGGGAGTGATGTGTAAGCTCAGGGATCGCTTTACCGTTGTGTCACACGTCATATAACTACTGCACTGTGCAGCCTCCGAGGACTGAGCTGCACACGGCCCAGAGGGGCTGCAGGCACGGGGCGAGGGGTGGTGGGGCTGTCTGTCCGTGTGTCTCCCCACAGGCACGGGCAGCTTGGCCACGGCAGCCTGGAATCCGAGCAGCAGCCGCGGCTGGTGGAGGCGCTGGGCGGTTTGCCTATGAGGGCAGTGGCAGCTGGCGGGTGGCACTCAGCCTGTATCAGTGGTGAGGGGCTCGGTGCTGCCTGGGGGCACGGGGTGGCAGCTCCTGCTGTGCCCTGACCGGGACACATCCTCTGCAGAGGGGGGAGACCTCTACGTGTGGGGCTGGAACGAGTCGGGCCAACTGGGGCTGCCTTCCCGGACGGTGGCAGAGGAGCAGGCAGAGGATGAGAACGTGGGTGCAGGTGAGGACGCTGTGGGGCTGCAGCAGTGCTGGGCTCAGCTGTGGGGCTGAGCAGTGCTGTGCACAGGGCCCGAGGATCCGCCACTGCCTGGGGAGCCACCAGGCGCTGCCTTCATCTCCATCCAGGCCTTCCCAGCACTGCTGGACCTCCCGCTGGAGCCGGCAGTGGCTGCAGTGAGCTGCGGTTCACGGCACACAGCTGCGGTCACACGTGAGTGCCTGGGGATGGGGGGTGGGGGGGGGGTGTTCTGCAGCCCCGGGCTGGGGGCTGATGGCACTGTCCTGTTTGCAGGAGGCGGAGAGCTGTACACCTGGGGCTGGGGTAAGCACTGCCTTTGCTCTGTGGTTTTACTTCCTTATTGCTTATACAGGGGTTGGTTTGGGGTGCTGCCCCTGTCCCAGGGGTGAATCCTTCCACCAGGCAGCACCAGGCCCCAGTCTGCACTGCTCTGCCTGCAGGTAAATACGGGCAGCTTGGGCATGGGGACCGCACCAGCTGTGACCATCCACGGCGTGTGGAGCAGCTCTGGGCTGAGGGGCTGCGGGCACAGGAGGTGGTGTGTGGGCCCTGGAACACCTATGTCTGTGTCCTGCAGCAGGGAGGGGCGCGGGGCTCCCACCCACCCAGCACAGCCCCAGCCCTGCAAGCTGGGACTGAGCCTGGGAGCTGCCAGGGGAGCTCAGCCCCCATCCCTGACCTCAGTGCTGGAGCGGTGCTGCTGCCTGGTGCAGCCCAGGCTGGAGATGACACAGAATGAATGTATTTATTAAATCTTATTTTTTTGTAACAGCAGCAGTAGTGCTTCATGGTGCTTACAAAGGATGGTTCCTTTGTAAAGGAGGGGAGGGGGAAGTGCCCAGCCCTCACTCTGCCCCCTCCTGGCTCTGAGAACAGAGATTTTGATCATCCCAACAAACACACGAACAGCACTGGCTCTATATACAGATATGCATTATTCTCATAAACAGTATATACAGGTACAGAGTAAGGAGACAGGACTTGGGGTATAAGTAACAGCGGGGAGGGGGGGGCTGTAGTGATAACAAGGTGCAAATTAGTCATGAACTAAGCTAAGAAAGGTGCAAACTACCAACCAGCATGTTTTACTGCTGAGTGCAGCTGGAGCACAGCAGGGGAAGGGGCAGCACTGGAGGCTGTTGGACTTCGTCCTGCCACAGCTCAAGTAGCTGCTGGGCCTGTGCCTCCAGCCCTGACCTCTGCATGCTTCAGGAAGGGCAGAGGATGCAGGGAAGCAGTGTGCTGAGCTCCAGGAGCGCAGGGCACCTGCGGGACACAGACGCCCACTCTGCCTTCCTAGGAGAGATGATATACTGAGGCCAGGCTGCAGCTAAAGCGAGCCCTGGCTGAAACACAGCTGATGTGATGGTGACAGAGGAAGACCCTGGGAAACAACAGCTACAGGCACGGGGGGAGAAAAAGTTATTTGTGCTTGGTCCTGTCTGTCCCAGTGCACTCTGAGCAAGGCAGAGCCCTGTGCCCTCGCACCACCACCCCGCTGGGCTGCAGCACCCACTGCTACACCACCCCCAGGCTGTCTTTAAATCTTATATCTTTAATCACAAATATTTGCAAGAGTTCCCCAAATAAAAACAAAAATTAAAAAGTGCCCCTTTCAGCCGCTGCCCTCGCAGGTGGGAGCCCCCCCACGCTGCAGAGCCGGGCTGAGCAGGGAAGCTCACTAAAAGGTAAACCAAGAGCAGCTCGGAGGAGCTGCCAGAACAGCGACTCACTACGACTACAGAGAGCTGGAGCCCATGGCAGCGCCTCAGCAGAAGGCATTGGTGGTGGTGGAGTTGAGGATGCGGGAGCTGGTGTCACACCTGGAGGCCTTTGAGAGTTCACGCTGTGGATGCAAGAAGCAGAGAGAGGGATGAGGGGTGGGAGAGGGCGGCTGTGTCAGGGGCCACAGAGACAGAGCTGCTGCTTGTTTGGGAAGACAAAGCCCTGCCTTCTTGCTTTAGGAGGCAGGAGGAAGGATTTGCTCCCAGTAGCTGGGAGAGAACTGGGAGCATCCCAGAAGCAGTGATATGTGCTGCCCAAAGAGCCTCAGGTGAGGAGATGGACTCTTGCCTCCTGCATCTGGCAGCACACACAGTGCTGGTCCTGGGCAGCTCTCAGCAACAACGAGGTGGCCCTCGGCTGCAGGGAGGGGAAGCAGGAGCACAAGCAGGGGGTGGGCACAGACAGCAGTGTGCAGCTGCAGAAGGGAGCTCTGCAGGACTCTGCCTCTGCCCAGCAGGAGCAGCACACACACATGGAAGCAGGGCCTGGTATCAGGGCAGCCTCAGCACTTGCTCAACTGCCATGGGGAGTGATGCTTACATCTGTATGAGGCATATGAGCTTAGCACTTGGACATGAAAGTCTGAAGGGCAGAGGCCCCCGGGCAGCAAAGCTCCATCCCACAGCAGAGATCACCCTTCTCTGCACCTTTGGAAGCCTCTGCTCCTCCAGCACACCTCATGCCTGCAGAACAAGTGGAACAGGGATCCCTCCCCGTGGGCAGAGAGCACAGCACATGCACTAATGAAGCCATGCAGGCTGCAGGAAAAGGCTCCCACCCTCCCTTCTCCCAGCGACCGTTAGTGCAGTGACAGAGTGCTGCTGCTGCCAGCTACCCAGGCCTCGCTGGGCTGGAATGGGGCACGCCCTCCATGACACACTGCATCAAACCACACAGAGGTTCTCTGCTAAGCAGCTGGGAGCAGACCCAGCTCTGGAGGATGGCTGCATTGCTACGGCAGGACTATGCAGGAGGCCTGGCACAACGGGACCGTGTCACAGGCACAGCTTTGCTCCTGCAGGGGCAGGCAGGAGCCAAGCATCACCATCCTCCTGTGTCAATGTCAGATCCCCACTGGGCTGCTCAGGGCCTGCGCGTGATGGAGCAGTGCTCGGCCTTGGTCACCAAACTTCAAATGAAGTACCTGACATGGAGTCAGCAGCTGGTGCCGCGGGTGCTGGCAGGAGCAGCCGCTCTGCTCAGGGCAGAGGCAGGGCTGTGCACAGCGGTGGCCCTGGGGTGCTCTGGGAGGAGCGGGGAGCAGAGCCCGGGTGCAGCCCAGTGAGGGGAGGCACGTTCAGAAGAGGTGAATTACCGCAAACTCAGAATAGGTGCTGGCAACAGAATTAACGCTGTGGTTACGCTGGGCAGGGGCTGCGGGGCTGCACCCACCGCTCAGGGTGGTTCCGTTCAGCTGGGACAGGTTCTCCTTGTTCCGCTCCCTGTGTCCAGGCCGGGGGGGCTTCTCAGCCACGTGGATGGGGGTCCGAGCCTGGCCAAGCTGTGGGACAGGAGGCAGATGTGTGAGCTGAGGGCAGCCTGCAGCGCGGTGCTGGACTTGCGGCTGCTGCCCTGCACTTCGAGCTCCTAAAACCCTGCATCTTAGGCCTAAGGCCCAGAAACACCAGAAATCTGGGTTGGAGGGAGATTCCCTGCATGCTACCATCTTCCTTTTAACTCAGGCAGTATTGGTCCCCCAAAACATCCTACCAGCAGCATGGCTGCCTAGCATAGCAGGTACCAACAGAGCAGCCTTTGTAGCCCAGGAGGTGGCAGCTGAGCACAGTCTGGCCTGGCAGTGTCATACAGCAGTGTGGCACAGCAGCACTGCACCAACCCACCCTGTGAGCTCCATAAAGCCTCTCACCTTCCCTCCAGAGGGTGGCAGCCGAGACGTTGGTGAATGGAAGAGAGTTGCCCCAAAAGCCGAACGAATGGTGCTGTTGGGAGTGGCAGTGGAGAGGGAAGTGCCATTGAGCTGGAGGAAAGCAGAGCACACAGAGTGTGGGGAGGGAGCCAGGGGATGCCCCACACCAGGAAAACCACGGTGGAAGCACTGGCTCCAGAGCAGGGCAACAGATCCCATCGTCCCCACAGAGAACAGAGGTGCCTGCAGCCCACTCCCTGTACCCATTTACAGCACAAGATTCTTTTATGCTGCTGCTGCAATATGCCTGGGCCCTTCTGGCATCTCTGTGAGACTAAGCCCAGAGGGAGGGCTCTAAACACCATTATTCTCACAGCACTTGCCTAGCTCAAGCCCTGGTAGAGTCTCAGCCAAGCACTCCATGCCCAACATGGACAGTTTACCTTCCTTACTTTGCCAGGTGTGTGGGGGCCAAGCACTCGGCGCTTGATAGGAGTCCTTGGGGTGCTCCCATACATCATCTCTGTCTCAATCTGGCGGCTTTTCTTCAGGTGCTGCGTGAAAGATTTACACTCACTAATCCGAGCAGAGGAGCAGCACGCAGCTGGCTGCACAGCGCCATGGAACTTCTGCTGAGCACTCAGTGCCAGGGGAAGGAAACAAACACTACAGGTCTGCAGCAGCTGGGGCTCAACACAGATGCAGGCAGCCACCTGCCCTGCTGTTTGAGGAAAGTGACCACACACAGAGCCCGAAAAGAGCAGGGAGAGCCCCTCCGCCCTAGGGAGCTGGCAGGGAACCTGGGCTGGAACTGCTCTCTCCACCAAGAGCCTGGTGCCAGGCCAGGATAGCACAGTCAGCTCTGCACTCACCCGCTCCTGTTTCTCCTTCTCTTTCTCCATGCGATACAGCTGCCACTGCTCTGTCACATACTCCATGAACTGCTGTCCCTTCACCAGGAAAGGCTCCTCACGCTCCTGCTCCCAGGCCTGGATCCTGCTCTCCAGGTCCTCCTGCAGCTGATCAGGACAGGAGGGCAGTGTAGGAGCTGTCATCCTGGATGTGGGCAGCTCCCTGCCCAGGGACAGCCTTTGCTGGTGCTCCAAGTGCTGTGCTTCTCCCTTGCCAGTGTTACATCTGCCTATTCAGGACTACAGCTTCTTCTCCAGGTCTGTACCTACCTTGGAAAGAGTCTTCTGCAGTTTTGCTCGCTGCTTCTCTTCTTTCAGCAGGCTGCCCCCGCGGTTGGCAAAGCGGCTGGGGTCAGCTGTTTTCCTCTGGCACAGAAGAGAAGTCAGGAGATAATGAGACAGGGCCCAGTCTCACTGCTGAGCACTCCCATGGGCCCTAGAGGAAGTCACCTTAGAGGTGCAACACCTGCACAAACTCTGCACCTTGGGTCACACCGGTGCTCCAGGCACAGCATGCTATTCCCTCCCCAGCCCCCATGCACAGCCCAGAGATGTAGCACTGCCCAATACCTCCAGCTCCAGAAAAAGCTTCCAGTTTTCCTCCCATTTTTGAACGGCCTCAAACAGCTCCTTGTGTGTTTTGTAGTAGCTTTTCACCTTCCCCACCTCAATATCATGGAGCTGGAGCAAGGCCTCTGTATAGTCCTCTGGAGAGATACAGCAGCACGTTCAGGAAGCACCCAGGATTCCTGCACCACTCAGCAGCCCTTTTTGGCAGCAGGCCTGCTGCAGCTCCCTCAAGGGAGTCAGTTACAGGAAGAGCCACCACCCACCATCGTAATAGGCACTGAAGGCATCCCTCTGCTCCTGGCTGTAGAAGCATTTGTCCCAGTACTCAACCAGCTCTGCACGGATTGCCTGAACCACTGACTTCATGTTCTGCAGCTTCAGCTCCTCCAGACGGTCTACTTCCAGCTTCAACTGCCAACACAACCACAGCACAGACTCAGAAAAGAAAAAGAATGGAAGAGGAGCAGAACACAATTTAACTTCCGCATAAGCCAGCTCTGAGTGAGCCAACCACCAGCACCAACTCCCAGCTCCCCCAGTCCTTGAAGGCAGGATTTGGTCTGCTCACATTACGCCTGACTGCTGGAAGCTGCTCCTCCACTCCAAATGAGCAAACAAGTGTGAAACCCAGAGCTGCCCCTCCTTGCCCTCCCATTCCCAAAGGGCATCAAGGTGTTCCTTACAGCTTCCCTGGTTTTGGCTTTGGATCCAGTCATGTGCACCGCAAAGGACTCTCTCTCCTCCTCAGGAACCTGCAGCCTTTCCCAAAGCTCAGTGATTCTGGAGCGCAGCTCTGCACACATGGCTTCATTCAGAGCCCGCCGTGCTTCCAGCTGCAGAGGGAAAGTGTGAGTTCAGCCTGCCACAGCCTGGTGCTGAGGGATGCAGAGAGGCTGCTCACAATCTGCGGCTCTCACACCCCTCTCTCATCCTCCAACACTTCCAAGCAAGAGCTTCTAGAAGTACATTCTGACACACGGGCTTGCTACAGACAGCAGCCGTCAAAGCGTGCTGCCAGGCAGCCTCCACAGTGCCGTCAGTCACGGCAGTGCCAGCTCAGTGCGCCAACGTACCTGCTGCAGCAGGCTCTGGAGGTTAGCAATGTTATCTGTGGACAAGCAGAAGGCCTCCTCGTCCTCACACACCACGTCCCGCTCAAAGCTGGTGTCAGGGCTGTGCTCCAGCTCCGCCATGCAGAGCATGACCTGCCGCTTGATGCTGACAAATTCTTCTTGCCTTCGCTCCTGGAGGTGAGGAGCCCCATGAAGACCCAGTGGGCACCTTCCAACCCCACTCCCCGCAGCTCCGGGCCCCTCCTGCTCACCTTCTCTGCACTAAGGGAGGCCACGTGCCGTCGGTAGCGGTCCAGCTCGTCCAGGCTGGGCACGGCGCTGTCATCAATGCTGAAGAGGGACACGCAGAGGATGTCACACAGGTTCTTATCTTGTTCCTGCAGAGCCTTCAGTTCCTGCTTTCTATCCTTCTTCTGCTTTAACAACACCGCCACGCGGTTATGTAGATCATTCACCATCTGCAGAATGGTACTGCCCTCCTCTGTCTAAAAGAAGCCAGGGATCAGGGTTTATTCTCTGCAATGTTTTTTGGGTGTAACTCAGGTGCTTGGAAATTCTTAAGCACAGAGCTGGGACGCAGCTTCAGAGCTCAGCAGGGCACTCCCCGGACAGATGCAGCGCCCCAAAGACAGCACTGCTTCCCGCCTGGCCGCCTCACAGCCCCCACCCAACGCCGGTGGGCGGACAGAAGGCCTTTGGCTCTGCCCAGCTTCAGGGGGAGAGGCTGCGGAGAGCCGCGTCCCTCACCTGGAAGGGCTCCGCCTGCAGCTCCGCGCAGAGGCTGTCGAGCTCCTTTCGGTACACAGCGACGCTCTTCAGCAGCTGCTCCTTCAGGTGCTCCTCCTCCGCCACCATCAAGTCCAGGAGGTTCTGCAGCACGGCACGGTCAGTGCATGCTGAGGCCGCCGCTCCCCGCCCTGCCCGGCGCCCCACTCACCTTGATGTGCTTCTTAACCGCGCCGGTGCGCTCCAACCGCAGCTCCTCGGGGATGCCGATCTCCTCCCAGATGTCCCGCAGCGCCGACAACGCGCGGTTCAGGCACGACACGGCCTCGGCCGCCAACACCTCGCTGTGGGCAGCGGGGCCTGAGCGGCACAACAGCCCCAGGCCCGCCGCCCCCCCCGCTCCCGTCCCCTGTTCGCGGCGCCGGCCCCAGCCCCGCACCCATCCCTGGCTCGCGGCTCGCGGCTCCCGGCCCGGTTTGCTGCTCCGCACCTCTTCCTCATGGCTCCGCTCTGTGCCGCCACCGCCGCCCGTCCGGGGCCGTCGATTCAAACTCTCCTCCCGACGGCGCTCATTGGCTGAAATGCCGCGGTGGGTCCCGCCCACAACCGCCGCTCGGGTCCCGCCCCAAGCCGGCTGCCAGCCAATGGCAGCGAAAAGCCTTCGGGGTTTCTACCCAATCGCAAGAGAGAACGGCTGCATGGGGCCACTCTGAGCCCCGCTCCGTCGCACTGCGCACGCGCAGATTTTGACGCTGATCACGTGACCTGGAAACGTACGCGTTGCTCAGCTTTGAATGACGCCCAAACGCCGCGGCTCCGCCTGCGGTACCGCGGGGACAAACCGAGCCGAGGAGGAGAGGGGCAGCGGCGTTTATTGAGCAGAACGGGGGTACCCCACAGCCCCGGGTCCGCCAGCACCGCCCCCGGCTCGGCCTCACGCCTTGGCCTCGGCCATAGCCTCCATCATGCGGGCGCTGCTGGTGATGGCGGTGGTCAGGAAGATGAACCTGCAGCCTGGGGACGGCACAGCGCCTCGTGCTCGGCGCCCGCGGGGCCGCGCTGCCCCCCCCATAGAGCCCCATCATACCTCTCTCCTTGCCCAGGAAGCGGAGAGCGGCGATCTCAGAGAAGGTGCAGCCCCCCAGGAACACCGCCAGGACAACGCGCTGCGCATCCCCGCCTGCGCCCTCTTCCAGCCCGCCATCTGCGGGGCACAGAGGGTAGCACACACCGACCGCCGGCACCTCCCCCCTCCCTGCCCCCCCCCCCGGGCCCTACCGGCCATCGCAAACTCGTTGCCGTTCAGCAGCCGCACCACCTCCTCCAGGCCCTGCCAGCCCCGGCGCTCCAGCACCTACAGGGCAGGGCAGGCTCAGGGCCGTGCCGTGCCAAGGTGGCGGCGATGCAGCCCCCACAGGGGCACGGGGCAGGCGAGGCAGTGCTCTGCATGCAGAGGGCTCACCTGCTCAATGATCTTGCAGCTCAGGGGAGTGTAGGCCCCGCTGAAAACATATGCCATGTCCCGAGGCATTTTCAGGTTGTACTCACCGTCCACCCGCGGGATCTGCAGGGAAGCACTGCTTGATATTGACAGCACAGCTGGGCTGGGCTCTGCATCAGACTGAGTGCCAGGCAGGGCCAGCAGCAGGGACTGCCCTTGCAGCAGGGTCAGAGCAGCTGCGGCTGGCAAGGCAAGCTGGGGCACCCAGCAGCAGCCCAGCTCCTGCGCAGTGTGTGTGCCTGGCTGGCAGCTGAGGGTGTAGAGCCTTGGGGGTCAGGCACAGGCTGGGCACAACTCTTCTGCCAGCCCAGCAGCCCCCAGAGGGCGTACCAAGCTCAGCTTCTTGCTTATGGCTCGAAAGTTGCTCTTCTTGGCCAAGGAATTAAATGCATCTGTGATTTTTCCTGGAAAACAAGACAAGAAACGGCTCAGAGCCTTTGGATGCATCACAGCGACTGCACGCCATAAGCCAGGCTGAGGGTGGTTGTGCAGGCACTGCTGGAAGAGATGGGGCAGCAGTACCAGCTGTGGGGCAATGCTATGTGCCTCTCAGCACAGCAATACCCTGTGATGCTCTGTCCTGCCCTGGGGTTCCTGCAGTGCAGACTCTCACCTGCCGCTCGGTCTGTTACCAGCTTGCTGACTCTGCTCTCCACTGCCGTCAGGGTCTCTCCAGCTGTCTGCTCAGTCAGCAGTCCGATGTGCTTGAGGTTGTGAAAGGTCAACAAGTGCTCAGGCCCGTAGCTCTGAGGAGGGAGTGGGCAGATTAGCACAAAGTTGTGCAAGACAGCAGTGTGATACTTTCTCAAGGACACGCAGGAGCCCAGCAGGCTGCTTCAGGTAACTCAGTGGGGCAGGGGCAGGCAGAGAGGTCAGGCCCTGCTCTGACAGCCCCAGGCAGCCCAGTGCCCCAGGCACACCCACCTGCAGGTACTGGGTCTTCAGGGAGCGGTAGTCCTTGGGGATGAGACCTGTGGGGATGCTGTGGTGAGCTGAGTGCATGGCACCCAGTGCTGACATCCACCGGGCTGCCAGACTCCCCCTCACCATTCTCCGTGATGGACAGCAGGCACATCAGGCGCAAGCTCTCAATAGGGGACACCTGCATTGCAGTGGGTGCCATGAGCAGGCTGCCAGCCCACGTATGGCCCCGCAGCACGGCGCGGCTCTTACCTGCCGGTCAATGTGCTCCTCGATGAAGCTAGTGCTCTCCCGGATGTCAAAACCCTCCAGTAGAGCTGTGGTGGGGGGAGAGGCAGTCACTTCTCCCATCCCTGGGGCTCTCACCAGCCAGCTGAGGTAGAATCTGGGCTCAGCCTCCCCCCCGAGCCTTGGGGAAAGGGGAAGGCTTGCAATATTAGGCTGCCTGCCTTACCATGCGTCAGCCCTGCGGGGACCTCACAACCCACCCCAACATGAAAGGTCTGGAGGGGGCACCCAGCTTGTGAGGCAGCCCAGACCTGGTGCAATGAGGCTGGCATCAGAGCAAAGGTGGAAGAGCCAGAGCTAGGATGGGGGGCAACAACAGGCACAGGGAACGGCCCTCACCGTGTTCAACCTTGATCATCTCCTGGAAGTCCTGCTTGGTTTTCTTTTTCATGATGGACTCACAGGCACCTATATCTGTACAGCCAGAGAGTTTTCCACTTTGGAGCTGTAACAGGCTCTGCACGCAGTCCCACTGCAGGCATATCCGTGCAACAACACCCTCTGCTGCCCTGCCCACAGCTCAGATACTCTGTTCCTCCCAGGGACTACCAGGCCCTGCAACCCCCCTGCATCCCTAGGGCCGGGCACCCACTGCAGCAGCTGGGGCCTCCCCCTCCTTGCTGTCCCAGCACCTACGCAGACTCAACAGGCGATGCTCTTGCTTTAGTCCTTTCAGTTCCTGGGAGACAAAGTTCTTCATCTGCTTGATGTCCATGCTCTGGCGGCGCTGTGGAAGTGAGAGCATCCAGGGAGTGACCCAGCTGTGGAGGGCTGATGCCAGGGAGCCCTCAGCAGGAGGCTGTACTCACATCATACTGCGCCTGCAGGTTGCGCGACTTCTGGCTCAGGAAGCCAAACACACTGGAGAAGTGCTCGTTCCGAATCTGGCTGAAGATCTGCAGAAAGCACCGCAGCACAAGAGCCAATTGCCCCACCACAGCTCAGGTCAGGTCAGCACAGCCCAACCAGGAGCTGGCACTTGCCCCGACTGACAGTGAGAAGAGGCTGCACCCCACCGGTGCGGTTGCTGCTCCCCAGGCACAACTCAGCTCAGCCTGGGGGGGTGCTGCTGACAACAGAGGTCAGGCTGTGCCCACAGACCTTGCTTCTGCATCTCCACACGCAGCCCATCACAACCACAGCCTCCAGACCCAGCAGTGCCCAGCCAATCTCTGCTCAGCCTCCCCCCGGTGCCCCGCAGAGCGCCAGAAAGGCCTGCTGCCACATAGGCAGGACTCACCTTGTCCTGGGCGTTGAGCAGCACCTTAATGCTCTTGTCAGAAGAGGTGACTTCTGGCCCTAAATCCACACTTCCTACAGAGAAAGATGAAGAGTTGCAGAATCATAGCATGAATCACAGAACAACAGAATGGTTTGAGTAGGAAGGGACCTTAAAGGCCTTGTTACAAACCCCCTGCCACAGGCAGGGACACTCCCCACTAGACCAGGCTGCCCAAAGCCCCATCCAGATTTCTAAGCGCTTCTAAGGATGAGGCATCCACAGCCTTTCTAGGCAGCCCGTGCCAGGGCCTCACTGCCCTCATAGACAAGAATCCCTTCCTAATGTGTAGTCTAGATCTACTCTCTAAGTTTAAAGCCCCTACCCTGTGTTCCACGCTACATGCCCTTTTAAAAGATCTCTCTCTTTCTTACAAGCCCCTTTCACACACTGCAAAGCTGCAATAAGGTGTCCCTGGAACTGCTTTTCCCCAGCACTAGTGACGTCCCTGCAGAGATAGGTAATACTTGCCCTGCTGTTTTTTCAGACAGATCTGCCCTCATGCACGGTCTGTCTTCAGCACCATCCCACACCAGGACCAAACACAAACCTCAGGAGAGCCCCATGTCACCCCATCACTGACCCCCCCACTTACCGCACTTGATACGGAAGGTGTCATCCACCAGCCCCTCGTACACCACCTGGGAGCACAGCGCTGTGACGTAGTCCATGTCTGCAATGAGGACCCATTTACTACCCAGGCAGTTCCCCCTGCAAGGCCCAGTCCTGCTGCTTCTCACTCCAGCTGGTGCCAGCTCTTACCTCTGTCCATAAGGAAGATGTTCCCAATCTCTGGCTTTCTACCCTGCCCATCGCTCTCACTCTCCTCCTCCAGGTCTCGCCACAGCTCATAGCTCATCTGTGAGGGGAAATCTGTGCCACTGCCTGCGACAGGGCTCACCAAGAGCTGCAGCACACAGCAGGGGCTGGGTGCCAGCACAGTCCCCAGCCATACGGGGGGTGCTGCTGCAGCTCCCCCTGCACAGCCTCAGCTCAGGCACAGGAAACAGGGCACTCCCACCAACCTTCATTCCGGGGATGAGAGCACAGCATAGGCCCTGCCACACCTACCTTGGCACACCTCCCAATCCCATAGGCCCTGCTGAATGGCCCGTACAGGGAGTTCAGCAGCTGCAGGGCTCGAGCAACTGAGTTGATCCAGCGGTGATCTCCCTCCTGCAGGGAGCACAGCAGCATTAGGATGTGGTTCTGTGCAGGCTGGACTGGAAATAACTGCATGCATCGGGGGCCTCCATCAGACACAAAGCAGGGCTGGGGGTCCGTGGGCTCGATCCCACTCCACACACATAGGAACAAGCTGGGTGCCCAGTGCTGCTTAGGAGGAGCCACCACAGCACATCCAAGTGGCTGCCCCAAGCAAAATCCTCCCCAAGACAGCAGGCAGCAGCCTGCAGTGAGGGCTGGGAGGACTGAGCAGGACGTTAGCTTCCTGAACAGAGCCCTCCTAGCCTGGGCCCAGAGACAAGAGACAGAAGGGCTGCCATCCCACAGGCAGCACCCAGCAGACCATCCCTACTGACCAAGAAGTAGTCCCGGAAGAACTCAGGCAGCTCCATACTGATGATATCTTCATCCAGGGGGAGCAAGTAGAAGGACCACTCATCACAGGTGACATCTGAGTGCGGGACAGGAAAAGGCAACAGTCAGCCCCCCCAACAAAAACAGCCCCAGGAATCCCAGCAACTCCTCATGTAGAGATGGGTCCTCTCCAAGGGGACTCTTCGTTTCCTCTGCCCAGGCAGGGGCAGAACAACTGCTCCCCCCAGGAGATCCTGGTACTGGGGTTCAGTGGAGGTCAGAATGCTGTGAGGGAGCAGTGTCGGGCACCACAGTCCTACTCACCGCCAAAGACTCCCTCTTCCTCCAGCACCATCTCACAGGCATAGAACTGCAAAACAAGAAAAGATTCTCAGTCACGCTCCATCGCAAGCAGGGAAAGAACTCCCTGTAGTAGACAGGACTATCTTCTTCCCAGACACCATAACACTTGATTTTAGTGAAACAGCTCTGGTTAAGAAACAGATAATTTTGACATGAGGGGTGGGAAGTGTGAGGGTCAGACCAGGCCACAGGGGGTAGAAGCAGCACTGACCTTCTGGGGGCTGAAGATGATCTTGTATTTCCGGCTCCTCCCCGACATCTTGTCAGCATTGACAATGTCTGCAAACAACACATATGCAGGCCTTGTAAACACTGCCTGCCACCCTGAACTGCCACAATTTGTCCCATAGGATGAAGTGTGGGGCACTGCTCCTCACAGCACCCAGGGCAGAAAAAAGAACCTGGGAACAGGGCCATTTTCCAGCCCAGGAATAGTGGCCTACAGGGACTGGAAGGTACTGGCAGTGCAGAGTTGCAGTCACTGCAGCATGGGATGACCCACACACCACATCCTGACCTCACAAGAGTGCCTGCAGAGTGCGGAGCTGAGGGATCATGAACCAACGACAGGGGATTGTGAACCAATGACAGCCCACAGGCAGCTGCCTGCCGGGCACTCACCTGCAATGTACCGCATTGTCCTGACCCGTGGCCGCACAAGGAAGCAGAGCCTAGGAACAGGGCGACAGGGTGTGAGAGCTGCCACCTGAGCTCCCGTGGGCGCAGGGAGGTACATCCCGAGCAGACGGACAGCACTCACTGATCGCTGGAGCTGGGGGCCGGCCGGTTCTCCACCCTGTACAGCTTGTCCACCTCGTGCTGCTGTGGGGTGAGGCTCAGGGCTGTCAGCGGGAAGTGCCGGCACCCCCGGACCCAACCCCAGGCCCCGCGATACCTTCAGGACGGAGACGTTGGCGATGCGGTCCAGGGGGCTCATCAGGTCGGGTTCGATGAACAGATCCTTCCTACCGGGCAGCTGCGGGCGGTCGGGCGGCGTGGGGCGGCGCCGGCAAACCCCGCACCCTGGACCCCATCCCCGCCCCGACCCCCGGGGCCTTTCCCAGCCCTCTCCAGCGTCCCCCGCCCGCCCGGACCTGCTCCAGCAAGTAGATAAGCTGGTCCCGCGCCAGCCGCTTCAGGATACCGAAGTCGGGCGGCTCGGGCGCGTCACGCCGAGCGGTGGAGGCCATGGCGGAGCCGCGGCGGGGCCCGGAACGCCGCCGCGAGGCCGCGGTTCTGCCGGAACCCACGCACACAGGAACTCCCACGCCGGAAGTGCCCGGGGCCACGTGACCCCACGCCAGAAGTACTCATAGCAACCAGGAAGGACACGTGAGGCGGCACCCGCCGCATTTATTTCCCCGTTCCCGGCCCCAGCGCCACGCCGCGCTCCTCCAGCAGCCGCTGTAGCGCCGCCTCCAGCGGCGGACTCGTCCCGCGCAGACCGGCCACCACTTCCGCTGCCCACCGGAAGTACTCCTGCACGCGCTCCTCCGACCACCCTGCGGGGACACGCGCGGTGCGTCACTTCCGGCGCCGGGCCCGTAGGGGGCGGGCCCAGGCCGCGGGGCGGGCGCACCTTTGGGCGTGCAGCGGCGCAGGTCGCGCAGGTTGTGCAGCTTGTCCTCTAGTTTCACCAGCTTGGCCCGGCGGCTGCTGCCCGCCGCCCGCTCCACCTGCAGCCGCTTCCGCTCCGCCTTCGGCAGCGTTTTGTCGTCCGTAAGCTCCTCCACTACGCGCCGCACCTCGGGCCCGAAGCGCTCCTCGATCTCGGACAGCGTCGTGTCCGTGTCCTCCACCGTGTCGTGCAGCAGCGCGGCCTGTGGGGGCCGAGGGGGCGATCAGGGCCAGCCGAACAGCATCCCCACCGCGGCCCCGGGCGGAGCGGTACCTGCAGCACCACGATGTCCGTGACGCCCGCCTCGTGTGACAGGATCCGCGCCACGCCTGGAACGGGAGACACCGGGAGGGGAGGGGGTGGGTCAGGGCCCCGCGCTGCGCGGCGGGCGTTCCGCCGTAGAGGGACTGACCGGACGGGAGCGGCCCCAGGGCCTTACTGTAGGGGTCACGAGAAGGGCATTGGGACGGGAGGAGCCGCCGCACCGATGGGGTGGTTGATGTAGGGGGTGCCCTCGGGGTCCTTCCGCCGCTGCTCCCTGTGTTTCCAGGCCGCGAAGTCCGCCGCCTCCAGCAGCCGCGCCGCATCCGAACCCATGGCTGTTCTGTGGGCTGCGCTGGCGCGCCGGGAAATATGCAAACACCAGGAGCGGGCGGAGCCGAACCCCGTTCAACAGTTTATTGCAGCCCGCCCGGCCCTCGCGGCAGGCGGTACAGCAGCGAGCCGTCCGGGGCGCGCACCTCTGTGCCGGCGGGCGGAGCGGGGCCCGGGACCGGGCGCGGCGGGGCGGCGCGCAGCGCTCGCGCGTCCTGGCGCAGACGGCGGCGCAGCGGAGGGCAGCTCCGGCTCCGCAGCACCCGGCGCACCACGTCGGGGCTTACGCCGAAGCCCTCGGCCAGGCGCTCTAGCGGCCACTCTTCGGGCAGTTCCTTCCGCAGGAACCTGCGGGCACAGCGAGGTCACCGCCTACCGCTCCATCCCGCCTCGCCCCGCCCGGCCCCGGCCGCTCACCGCATTTGCTGCATGGCCTCCCAGGTCAGCGTCCGCTCGGGGGCGCCGCGCCCCGCGCCCAGCTCCCGCCGCAGCCGCACCGCCGCCCGCCTCCTCCGTGCCCTGCGGGGAGAGACACGCGTGAGCGCCCCGGTCCTCCCGGCCGCGGACTCGGCCCCGCCGTCCCGTACCTCTCGGCCTCATCCAGCGCCGCGTTCGGCAGCTCCGGGTCCCCGCGCCATGTTGCCGCCGCCCGCCGCGGGGACGCGGCCAGCAGCGCACCGACCTGCAGCCAGCGCCGCACCAACGCCGCCATGGCCCGAGGGGGGCGGGGCGGGGGCGGCTCCAGGGCGGGGGAATCGCGGGAGGCGCGGCGGGGTCTGGGCGCGGGGTGCCGCTCCCCGGCACCTGGGACTGCGGGCTCCGCAGCCGCTGCTGCACAGCAGCTCAGAGTCCCGACGGGAAGGCCGACTGGGGCCTGAAGGCAGGGCCTCGACATTCCACAGGACCCCAGGACCAGAGAAAAGGCGCTCGGATGGAGCGTGCCCTCCGGCAGCCGTGGTGCAGGGAGCGGTGCCCGGGGGAGGCTGGAGCCGCCGCTGCCCCTTACCTGTGCTTCTCACGTCGCGGAAATTCACGGCGCTGCCGCAGTGCGTGGCACGTGTGTGCAGCACGAGGGCGGCAGAGGCTACGAGGAGCTGCTGGGCTGTCACACCACTGAAGCTGCCATCACCCATGGCCTTGCCTGCATGGGCCAGGCATCTCAATGAGCCACGGTGAGCACTGCCTGCGCAGGGTGGCCGCCCGATGTCACCTGCAGGAGCACAGACAGAGGTGTGGGCACCTGCACAGCTGCAGCCTGCTGTTCTCTGCAGGGTGCTCGGCCCTGGGGCACCTGCACAGCCCCCCCCCCAACCGTGGAACAGCTCCATCCAACCCTCCTGCTTCTCCCACCCCAGCACATCAGAACTTCCACGTCTGCCCATGGCTCTGCACTCAAAGCATGCAAAGGCAGAACCAGAGTGAGATAATGCACACTCACATTCTTCCGCCTTGGTTCTGGCTGCAGAGAGCTGCCAGGCGCTCATCGGCCTTCCCCTGGTTTTAGTGCAGGGCTGGGTAACTGCTGCTGGCTCTGCAGCCCGGCTCCACGGGTAGCCCCTGCCCTGGGGCTGGGGGCTGCACTGCACTGCGTGCTGCTCTTGGAAAGGGATGCTCTGCCCTCGAACCAAGAGGGTGCCCAGGGCAGGGTGCTGGCCAGCCAGTAGCTGTGCCCGGGTGCTGTGCTTGTGAGCAGACGGCTGTCCTGAAGGCCACACGGTGCCTCTTGGGAACGAGAGGGGGATGATGGTCACCAAGGGGGCAGGCTGCCGTGCCTGCAGCGTGTCCCAGAGAAACTGCGTCTGGAAGGAGAGAAAGCGGTTGCAGCTTAGCTCTGGAGACCTTGATGACAGACAGGAAGGAAAAGTCCTCCCTGCCGGTGCTCACTACGCATCTCCCTGCATTTCCTCTCCTAAGCACACCTCAGTCTTAGATTCAGATCATCAAGGTGGACTGCGTCTGGTCTGCCTGCAGCAGAGCTCAGAGACTCCCATGCACCGCCCATAACATCGCCCTGAGCTGCAGCAGGCTTTGTGGAAAGAAACAGCACAGCTTTGTGGGGAGGCTCCAGTGGCGAAGGATCTGACCCAGCCCTGTTCAGTCCTTTGCTTCTGAAAAGATCTGCCCAGAGCTTGGGTGGAACTCGTGGTTTCAGGTTCTGCTTTGCTTTGTCTGGGAGCATAAAAGGCAGCTACCATCAGTTCTTACAGATCAAATCACATCTTACACTTCTTTTGTTAAATTAAAGGCACCGTTTCCAATTTGCTGTAAGTTACCAGAACACTCTGCATCCCATATAATTCCTGCAACTCTGGTATCTGGAGTTTGTCAGCATCCTTCTGAGGTGTGCTGTCCTTCCAAGCAGGAGTGGAAGGCCTCTATGGAAGCAGATGGTGCCACTGGGAGAGGACCTCGCAAGGCTTTTCACCAACTGCCAGTCAAGAATTAGCACTTCCCCCACCTACGAGGTGTCAGCCACCATCAGCTCTGTTACAGCCCTCACAGCCCACTGGAGTCCAGCGAGGACAGACTGCTGGCTTTCTCCTCTGATTTTAGAACACTGGCACCTGTGGCCTGGTTTGGGAACTGCAGGCAAGCAAACCTAGCTCCAGATTTTCCCCTGGCGCAATCCCTGCACAGCCCAGGTTTCCTCAGCTGTGCACTGTGAATTAATCCAGGACGTGACAGTGGCAAAGCCAAGGGCTTCTACTACGGCGAGCTCTTGCAGAGTGAACATGACTGCCAAGGGGAAGCCCCACCCTGAGGACTGAGCTCTGAGGTGTTTCCAGCACATGTGCTGTCAGGAAATGTGTAGTGGGCTCTCCACCTTCCCTGGGTGGGGGCTGTGTAACAGAGGGCGGGGAGTTTAGGAAGAGGTACTGCTTGCAGTGCAGAATTCACTGAAAGGTATTTTTAGGTATTTCCACACTTCCCTTCAGACCTTGTTTGGTGTTTGTGCTTCTTTACCATGCTCCTAGCACTTCAGTGCTCGTAGCTCATGAGAACTCCCACCCAGGAATTAATCTTATTTAGACAGGAGAATCGCGTTATGGCCCTGAA
Source organism: Pavo muticus (assembly GCA_016647715.1). NCBI lineage: Eukaryota > Metazoa > Chordata > Aves > Galliformes > Phasianidae > Pavo > Pavo muticus. The sequence continues at coordinate 17,810 of JACDJE010000567.1, read as the reverse complement.
GCAGCAGGCCACGCTATGCTGCATGGGGGGGACAGCAAAAGGCAATATTATCAGTCTGTCTTTTGGAATAGGAATGAGAGGGACCTCTCATTCTTCTGTGTGAGTGACTGGCATGCCCCCAGTGTGCCCTTTTAGAGAGAGACAAAGACCCAAGGACCCAGACAGCACGTTGGATCTCATTTAACTGAGCCACATCCTCCCGCAAATGATGGTCTCCTGGGATGGCCTCGTAGGATGATCTGGGCAATCTTCAGTTACCTGGATCTCGGAGGTAACAGTGCAGGCTCTGTGGGTGTCAGATGACCTCTCAGTTGTGGGAAGCAGCTGGGAGAGCTGATCGACGATGCCCAGGCCTTGGATGAGGTTCTTACGCCTTGCAAGAGCATTCACTCTTTTCTTCTCTTCATTTTCCAGAATATCCTGAGGCTGCATGGAGTCATACTGCACATGCTCTATCTTAGGAAAGAAACACCCGAGTTACAGCAAAGTTGAAACGATAGAAATGGGCAAGAGATACAAAACTACAAACTGCTCTGAGCCCTACAGGGAATTACAGACCTCAGGGGAGAGTAGGATGAAAATCCCTATGGTTGGCACAGCACTGAAGGGCAGCACTGGTGCTTACAGGTGCCTCCTGGCACAAGCCATCAGCCCCCCCAGGGCGTCATGGAGGGGCCTCATCTCTTTAAGAGATACCCATGGCCCAGTACTGCTCCTAGAGCCATGGATTGCCTTTGATACCCCAGGGATGAGCATAGATGAAACAAGGTACCTTTTTATCCCACATCTTTGTGCTTCTGTAGGTGAAGTGGGTTGCAGAAGCTGGGGTTTTGTTATGGATCACGGATTTGTCTGTGGCTGACTCTCCCTGCAGCCCTTCCTTCCTCTCTTTTTTCTTCTTGCTGTTAACAGCTTCTAACTTTTCTTTCTTCGTGCGAATTTCTTCCAGTTGTTGCCTGCCACAGAAGAGTTGTCTTGGTCACTGGTTCCATAAGAGGCATAATAGCAAAACACTGCAAAGACTTCAATCTGAGGACATTTTACTGCAGTCAAGTTCTGTAGTGAATAGCCCATAAAGGAAGCATGCCAAGAAATGGGTGAGGAGTGCTTTTAAGAGCCTCTCACTGCTGTAAGAAATGCCCACTAATTAGGCTGTGCCTGCCAGAAGGGGGAGAAGAGTGGAGGATGTTTCAACATGTGCCTCCAGATTCCAAAAGTCAATGGAATACTGCATTTGTCTCTCAAAGGTACAGAAGTCGCTTTGCCATGGCAACACGGTACAAGCAGGCTCTCCTGTATCCAGCTCTCCACAGCTTGCTTACTTCCCTTAAACAACAGACTGACTCCCAGTAAAGGGTCAGAAGGAAGCAGTGTCTGAATGTACCTGGTGCACTCCTCCCGTGCTTTGGACGATGCTGTCTCCTTGAAGAGGGAGCTGCTCTGCTTGAAAAATGGCTCATACTTGTCAGTTCCGCAGGCCGGGTAAATGCGCCGGTAGCTGCCCAGGTGGGAGTTCTCGTAGTCCTCAGCCTCAGAGAGCCAGGCTGCCTGGCTGCCCTCCGACCCCTCGTGTCTGCAAACCAGGAGAAAGCGCAGAAAGCACAGGCAGGCAGGGAGCTGCGATGGGAGGCTCCAGGTGCTTTACTGAGAGACAAGGGACACAGCTAGCTTTTTGCTCCTGTCTTTCCCTGTCTGAGAGCCTGTTTCACACAAGTTTGCTGCTGGGAGCCAACAATTCCCACTTCATTCTCTACATGGTGAATGCTGGTGGAGCATTTTCAGATGTCTCCCCTGCTGCCAGGACCACACCCTGCCCCTCGGCCTTTTCACCCAACTAAGCTGGTTGCCAGAGAAGTTCAACTGCAGTGTGCATGTACAAGGAGTGTTTGCCACTCCACGCTCAGCTGGGAGCTCTCCAGCCAGCAGGGAGCTCGGAGCAGCAGAGGCTGCAGGGACACGAAGTGTACAGGGTAACAAGCTCAGCTTCTCCAGCCTGCAGTTTTCTCAGGTTTCCTAATTGAAATGGGAGCTGGAGGCAGTTCCTGCCTTGCCCTGCACGGCAGGAAAAGCCCGGGCAGCAGCCTCATCTAAAATGGCCTCGAGAGGCCGTGCAGATTAATAAATCATGAAAGGGCATGCAGACAAAGAAGGGTGGGAAAATGCTCAACCCTGGGAAAGGAATCCTGCTTTGGAGAAGGGCCCTGTGCCCCGGGGTTCTCCTGGTCCCTGCAGCAGCGCTATGTCCTGTCCTGTGAGAGTCACTGTGAGACCAGGGATGCTGGCACAGCACTGAAGGACGTGAGGACACGCAGCTCTATGGGGAAGCCCATGGATCATAGCACAGGGAGTCCCAGATCTCTTCTGAGATCAGTTCTGGACAGGCTCTTCCTGTCCGGAGTGCAGATGGCTTGGGTGAGCTCTGTCAGAGACTGCACAGAGCCACGGCTTCGGGTAGCATAAGTGTCAGAGCCCGTCTTTTCCTCACAAGGGACCTGCAGTACTACTGGAAGCAGCAATACCTGGACACGTGAGCAGTCCGATGAGCCTGGAGGAGTCGTTCCTTTGCCCGCTGTTTGTCTTCCTCCATCACTTTCCTTTTGTTACAGGCATGCACATTTATCAAGTTGATGGTGTCAAACAGAAGAGCATCCTTCACCTCATGGTCCAGGTGAGAGTCTGTGGTGAAGCTGGGAGAGTGGTTCACCTGCCAAAACAAACAGCTCATCTAACCTGGCAGCTCCTGGCACTCAGACTGCTGCCTGCAGCAAGCTTGCTGGCCCCAGCCTGCCCCACTGCGTGCTTTCCATTGATCAAAGAGTATCCCGAGTTGGAAGGGACCCACAAGGATTGAGTCCAACTGATGTTCTCCCCCATAACGGTGGCTGAAAGCAGGAGGGTGTGCACAGAGCATCTGGTTCTGTCCCTCCATCCCTCCTGCAGTCTGATGCTCACCCACACTGCAGGCTGTTCATCCTCTGTGCCCCCAACAGGACTGCAAGAATAGGGCAGCTATCATAAATTCAGGATGCTGTTACAGATCGAGGAACTCTGAGGTTCAGGAAACTCCCTGCTGTTAGAGAGGGCGTGTAGGGAACAGGTTCTTGGATCTGGTGGATTGGGGTTGCTTGGCCTGCAGAAGGTTGTTTGGCCACTCGTCTTCATAACCTGTTTAATTCTGTGAGTGGGTGGCCTAGTTTAATCACTAAGTTCTGTTTAGCCCACCAGCCCTTGTTCTCGAGCTTCCTCCACACAAGCAAGCTTTCATCTATCTGTTACTTTCAGAGCTGCTTCAACACAGCAGGAGACTTCTTCCTCACCTCTAGTAGCCAAGGCTTCAGATTTCTGTCTAGCAAAATATCAAAACCCAGTATCTCAAAACAGGCACAGCTGGTAGTGTGGTTAGGAAAGCAGCTTTGGTAATTGTGCTTCACCACAGGGTGAGCTGAAATAAGAGTCTTTATAATTATATCTTCAATATCTTCCCAGAGTTTTGTTGTGTTGTAGCTGTTATCCGTCATCCAGGCATTCAGGGTGGAGAGCTTCCTGTGTGGAAGACAGGAGATGATAAGAGCTCACCTGTGACGTTGGGCTTCACCCCAAAAAAGGTGGAAGTAAACCAGTGCCCCCAGTGCAGCTGTCCTGCAGGATGCCACAAGGCACTGTGGGACCTGGACAAGACTGTACCTCTTACTGCCCATCGTGTCATCCTGGACAAAGTTTGCATTACGTTTGTTGATAGCATAATTGGTCAAATGCATGCAGATATCACCCTGAGAGAGGAACCACAAGAGACCTTCATTTACACTTAATTGCAGAGTATAAATAGAAACAACAGGTCCATTAGCACTAATCTAGCCACCAGCTTCACCCACTTTCACCTCCTCTCTGTGGCAGTGGCTTTCAGCTGGTGATTCACTCTCTAACCAGAAGTCAGAGCTAATTGCTCTACTTGCTCCATGGCACTGTCCCAACCTCCTGGGCAGAGCACAGGAGTCAGCTCCACAGACACTATTCCATCGTAACCTCACCACCAAGCAAGGGATTCCCCAGGGCAGGAGCTGCAGCACATTTCTGCAGATTCGTCCTCTTCCTTTATTCGTGTGAAGCAGAAAAACCTCCCCAAGACATAAATGTGTTGGAGTGACAGAGGGCGTAACCACACAGCTCTGGGAGAAGTGTATCTCACACTAGGCTGTGACCAGAATGCCACAATCCCACACTAGATTCCATGTTCTTTAGGGATTTTATACACTACGGACCCCTGCTTACAAAGGGGCATTGTCATGGTCTGTACCTTTCTTCCTTTCTTTCCCATTTCCCCTCCTTGTCTCCTAGGCTGTTCCACTACCACCAGGTAAGCCCCGGGTCTCTGCCTGCAGTACAGGCAGACAAGGAACGTTACAGACCCAAGAACACTCGCAGAGGCAAGAAGCAGTGGCATTGTTGCCTAGAGACACTGTGGAGTCTCCATCTGCGCAGATTTTCATGACCTAACTGGGTGAAACCTCAGAGAAATCAAATCTGAAATTATTGCTGGCCCAGTTTTGAGCAGAAGGCTGGACCTGAGGCCTTCCCAGGTTCCTCCAAATCCAGACACCTCTAAGATTCTGTGACTATGCCACTAAAAAGCCCAGATGTGGGACCTGGGAGTAGAGGTACTTCAGACACTCCCAAAATGCCTTCCGTGTGGAGGAGGTGCAGAGGGAGGAGAGAGCAGGAAAAAAGAAAAGCGAGTCCCATAAAACCTAGCAGTCCCTGCCTTTTCAGGGCCTGGAATGCCCCTAGGACAAATTAGGGACTAAAAGCTACAGATACGACATGAGTTTTTGTAATCCTCCCTATTTTTTTTTACCAGGTTTCTCCTGCTGGGATCGATGTACCTCATGGTGGCAAACCGGGCCAGACCCTCCTCGTAGACAAAAATCCTCAGTGGGTCACAAGATGTGACCAGCACATAGATACGCATGTCAAACTTAAAGCCATCAATAAGGAAAGGCTGTGAGGAAAAAGGCAGGAGCAAGCATGAGATAAGGGAACGTTGCTGGGTGTGCTGCTGATCCCTCAAGGCCAGCTGCTCCACCTGCACAGTGAGGAGGAAGACAAGCTTTCGCTGTGCCCCCGGCAGGTTCAAGAGACGTGGGGCAAAGGACACAAGGAGGAGGCAGGGTGTGGGAAGAGCCAGGAAGCTGCAGTCCTTCACCTGTGCTTCAGGACAGTGCCCATTACCTTCGAGATATACTGCTGACAGATCATATGCTCTCCGTGTTTGATCTCCTCTGGGTTACGTGTTATGAAGATACCTCGACCTTGGCAGCCGCTGTCTGGCTTGCAGATGAAAGTTCTGTTCTTCCTCCTGCGTCTGTAGGCCTGGAAGTCTCCGTAGCTGTACAACGAAGGGCTGACTGTTACATGCTGCAGAAAACGAGTCCCTTGTCTCTCTGGTAACATTTAGATATCCAAACTATAGTGCTACTAGCAGACCTCAGTTCTGCAGCAAAGAAATAGTACAGCAATTCCTGGTTTACATCAGCTCTTATTTAGTCCTTGTGCAACCTGACAAAGCTCTTCTAGTTTCAGCTTTTTCTTGCACACATTCCCACCTCTACCAGGAGCTTCATGGGAAACAGTCAGCACTGTTTGTATAGAAGCCAGTGAAGATTTTGGCTCTGCTGCTGCAAAGGGATCGGGGAAAAACTAAACACTCTGCCTACAAAGGAGGAGGAGGTCACAAGTCCTTACATCCCCTTTTGTTCCAGCTCATCAGCAAATGGTCAGCAGGCTGCAGCCAGGATGCTCTAAGCAGGGTGCGGAGGCTCACAAGCTGCACTCACATACCACATTATGTGGTTGGTCTTCAAAAGCAGCTCCATTGGGAGTATGATGCCTTGAAGAGTCAAGCCCACATGCCAGTTAATTATTTTGCTGTTGATGGAGGAACACTGTGTCTGTACCGGGCATAAAATGCAGGGAAATGAGGAGCCATACTGACCCTTCCTGCGTGAGTGGTGGGCACTGAACTCAGCCTGTGTGGGGAGAGAGCCTCTTGCTGCTCTGCAGTTACCTCTGCTGTTCTCGGTGAGCTGCAGAGGGACATTCCCCAGAAACACAGACGTTGTGCTTCTCATCCTGCCCTTTGGCTTCCAGGGTGGGTCCCTCTCCTGAGATTCAGCTCTTTGGCCACTCAGCACAGCAAACATTGTAGGGGATATCATTCCACAGGAAATCTCACAGGCCGCTCCCATCCAAGCCCTAGCTGTCAAGCACAGTGCTTCTCACTTCCTGATTTCATACCCCTATTCTCTGCTGCATTAATGTGCATCACTCACTCAGCTGGGAGGCTCCACGTACGGGGAAAAATGTTGTACTCCCTGGGGAAGAGCTTGAGCATGCGGTTCAGGTTGCGAGCCAACAAGTCCTTACGGCAGATCTCTATCATGCCAGGGAAATGGTTGATTTTCTGGAAGAGGTGCAGAAGAAAAACAGAATCAGCAGCGATAATCCTTGAGGTCAAGGAAAGCCAGCGCATGGAGAAACAAGCAGGCAGAACAGGAAGCCAGGTCAGTTGTTGCCTTGAACGCCTGCTGAAGGACAAGATTACGCTAACTGCTTTGTCTGACTTCACCAGTGTGATTTATCTGCCCATTCCATCTCAGCCCTGAAGCTCTGCCTTCCTACAACACTGCAGCTTCTGAAAGGGAGCAGTTTGTCAGCAAGAGTCATTTATTTTACTCTACATTAAAGGGGCTGGCAGCTTTCCAGCTCCCCACTGGCTGTCAGACTGTTACTGATGGCACTGCTACAGAGACACAACAGAAGCAGTGACTGATGAACCTGTGCACTCTGGGACCAACACAGAGAATGTGGGGCACAAGTGCTAGTTTTAGACACATCGGTTTCGTTCTGCAACACTTTGTTCCATTAACAGCTCTGTCTCATCCTCCTCTCCTGAGCTCTTCCTGCTGGGCACCCTTTTCATGGGGTGTTTACCTGAAACCGCTTCATTTCCATGACACGTTCCAGAGAGACTGAATAGTCAGTCCAACACACCGTCCAGTCCTCGTTTTCTCCCACTTCCTTCAGCCCACAGCATAGTGCAGCACGACGCACTGTATGGAAGGAAGCACATGACAAAGGTCCAGGAAGAAGATACAAATGCCAGGGACAGTTAAATCCCGAGTAAACAGGAGGGTGGGCAAAACTCTTCAAGCTGCACTGCTACCCTCAGGGGTGACAAGGTCTAAGCAGGACCCTTCAGAAGACCTCAGAAACACAAACTCTATCCAGCTAAACTCGCCACAGCCTCTGCCTGCAGGTATACTGGGAACCATCGGCCCTGCAAGTCCACTTGCCTTGGGGTTCCAGAACATCCCCTGGATTACAGCAGGCTTGAACCCACCCTGGGTTTGATGCCACACAGCCAGATACAAGTCTTTGAAAGGTGTCAGTTTCACCTTCAAAATCAAAGGCTAATCAGCAGCAGAACGCACGAGCTTTGGAGTGGAAGGTTGTTGCTGGAATGATTAGAGTTGGTGCCAGTTCTGAATTTGTCCTCTTACAGAGCTGGGGAGCTGATGAAGGAACCACGCTACGAAACTGAAGCCAGTCAGAATACACAAGGGGCAGTTCCAAGTCAGAAGCCTCTGTCTTTCCACACGCCCACAGCCAAGAGGCCAAAATTGCCCAACAGCCCACATGCTATGAGGCTGTTAGAGTCCTCCTCCATCATAACCCTGCTGCCATGCATTGGCTGTTGCCTTGCTGCTTATTCTGGGCTGACCAAGCACAGCATAGCAGCGCCACAAAGAGCAGCCCTGGGCACCAGAGCTCTGGAGGTGGGCATGAAACTGTTCTGGTTCCTACGGAGCTCACACTGCCACACCATGTTCTGTCGTGGATCATCATCCACCTCCCATCACCAAAGTGCCTGAGCATGGCTGCAGGTGAAACACGTGTCACTCTGGGTGAAAACAGCATTCCTCACACAGCTGACAAGGCTGTGACCTTTAGCAACACAAACATGGCAGTAATGCTAGAGTAGTCATTAGCAAATTGACTAATAACATCCATCAAATTGTTCTTTTGAGAAACAGCTTGTGGCAGCAAAGAAGAGCGAGACAGGAGCGTGAAGCAGCTACCTGGAGCATGTCATTGGAGATGAATATCAAAGAGATATTGCAGGTACTAATCCAGCCTGCTGCACCACCTGCTTCAACTTAAACAGTCTGTAGCTCTCACTTCATTTCCCCAAGCACAGGTACCAGTCCTGCACTGCAGCTGCCTCTGGCGAAACCCTTCTCACCAATTTTAGCAGAAGTGTGGGTCATATCAATGTACAGGGTGGTGAGGGCTTCCAGTGCTGCTGTGCAGTTTGGGTCTCTTTAAAGCACAAAGCTCTTCAGCCCAAAGTGTAGAATATTCACAGGGATCCAAGTCACTTACAAACAGTAAACACATAACACAAAAGTGACTCTGCAGCAGAAATTCAGTACCAGCACTCCTCACTGGCTGCACAGCCATCTGCATGGCTTGCTGCGGGTGGGCTCAATCCAAAGGGACACATCCTCAGACTTACCACTCTCGTACTTGCAGCTGCTCAGGTTAATGGATGGGATGCTGGAATTGAAAGAGACGACACAAGAGCTGCTCAGTGAGGCGACCAGTCCAAGGGGAGTGGGCACAAAGGAGACAACTGCCTTCTGCCACACCGTGTGTTACTCACACCCCACAGAGCTAAATGACAAATCTGACCCATTGCCATGGGCTACGTGGTAAGTGGGGCCTGAGCCCGTGCCCTTCCTTTGGAGGAGCACCACGCTTGGGGCAGTTTACATTCCTCCTCAGGCTCCAACCTGCCCGCAGGATCCCAGCCCGAAGGGTGCAGGCCCGGTCACCCCCAGGCACAAAGCCCCTGGGCTGCTCCGCCTGTGGACCCCACAACAGACACAGGAATGCGGTGTGTGCACACAGACAGGCTTTATGTGTGCAACACGGCCCGGGCAGCACAGCTCTCACCAGGCAGACAGACAGACGGACACACAGACAGGCCGAGGGCTGCGGGATCGGGGAGGCCGTCCCGGGGCCGCGGACCGCTCGGGCCGTCTGCACCCACCGCACTCGCCTGCACTTTCTCCGCTTCTTTCGCGGTCTCGGGCTGGAGGCGGCAGTTCCGGGCTTGTGCCCGGGGGCAGCGGACCCGCTCGGAGCTGCCGCCCCCGGGCCGCCGCCGCCGCCCTCCTCCATGGCCCCGCTCGAGACCGCCGCCGTTCCCATGGCGACGGGGCAGCGGTCTCCACTCGACCATAGAGAGCTAGGCACAGCCAGCTAGAGCGGCCCGGGACCGGTCACGTGGTCGCACCCGCCGCACATCGCGATTGGCTGGCAGAGCCCCGCCGCGCCCCCTGCGGGCAGTACCCGCGGGGCTTAGTCCTCCAGCAGCCGCGCCAGGTCAGCAGCGAGGCGGCGCATTTCCGGTTCCGGCAGCAGGGGTTGGCGGATGGTGCGCAGCGCTTCGGCCTCGTTGAGTTCCTCGAAGGCCGCGGCCGTGGCCATGGGCAGGTGCCCGGCCAGTTCGCACAGCGCCACGTTGAAGGCCGCTCCCTCCTCGGCCTCGAAGCGCGGCCTTCTGGCCCACAGCAGCAGCCGCAGCCCCGCACCTGGCCCGGGCCCGGCCAAGCCCTCTGGCGGGGCACCCCGTGTCACGAACACGTTGTAGGCCAGCCCCAGGGCCAGCAGGCGGGCAGCCGCCCTGCACACGTCCCGGGCCAGCGCCTCCAGGCCGGCGCCCTCCGTGTAAAAGAGCAGTGCCGGTGCCGGGGCCTCGTGCAGGAGGCTGAGCCCCCGTGCAGGGCAGAGTGGCTCGGCCGGCGCTGTCTCCACCAGCAGTGGATGGGCCAGGTAGAAGCCGTGCAGATGCAGGTGGTTGACAGAGGCGGAGGCCCCCAGGCTGTTGAAGCCCACGCGGAAGCCAGGGTGGGCGCTGAGCAGCACGGCCTCCAGCCCTATGCGCAGCAGCTCAGGGGTGAGGACTTGCGGCAGGCACAGCGTTGGCTCTGGCAGCAGTAGCACGTGGCCGCGCTCCAGGGGGCTGACGTTGATCACCACCAGCACGTGGTCTGCAGCTGCGAGGTTGCTCTCAGCCGAAGGTCTCCGGCGCAGGCACAGCAGCACCTCTCCAGGGCGGATCTGCGTGAAGTTGAACTGCTGGGAGTCAAAAGGCTGCGTCAGGCTGTGCACTGCCTGTGGCCGCCTGCGCTCAGTGCTGCGCTGCACGTTGAGCTGGGCCAGTAGGCGCATGGTGCCAGGCAGCACGCGGGTGGGCAGCTCCGCCAGGTGGTACCGGAACAGCCCCCGCGCCATGCGCTCCTGCCAGGCCCCCAGCAGCGCCCGGTCGAAGTGGGACAGTGCGGTGCCCGGCCAGGCGACACCCTCCAGGATGAACTCATCCTCGTGGTACACGAAGTCCTTGGACTGAAGGGCGTCCTGCAGCTGCTCTTGGTGCTCGCTGGTCTCTGCTGCCATTCTTGGTGCCACCGAGAACCTGACAGAGGGGAACGCGGGCACGAGTTGGCCGACCCCGCCCCCAGCGCTGCCCTCCGTTCCCGACGTTCATCCCATCACCCGCCGCACCCGCTCTGCCCCAGCCCTCGGGTCCCGCCGATCTCCCACCCCATCACACCACGCACCTGCGCTCCCAGCGGGTGCCGCGCGGGACCGGGGGCGGTGCTACGTGCAGCGCATACCCGCCCCGGGGCGGGACGTTGCCACGGGAGCGGCAGAGTGACGTGCGGGGCGGAAGCGGCGCCGGGCGCCATGGGGGGCTCCAGCAGCCTGCTGCCACGGGAGGCGCTGGGGGAGTACCAGGTGGGTGGGATGCCGCGTCTACGGGTCCGGGGGGGAAGGACCACCGGGTGGGGGTGGGGAGGACCGAGGGATGGAGAATCTGTGGTCCCGTGTCTGGGGGAGCTCCCGGATCAGTGCGACCCGGGATGGGGAGAATGGGGAGAGTCCAGGGCTGCGGCGGGGGCCGGGACGGAGCAGCTCCCCTCGGGGCCCCCCGGGCTGACCGCGCTCTCCCCGCAGGAGCTGACATTCCTGAACAAGCAGGAGATCCTGCTGTAAGTGCCGGGTCGGGGGCTCTGCGGGAGGGGGGCTCAGCCCTGGGCATTTACCCCGCGCTGCTGGGCCGGGCCGTTTTCGTCACCCCAGGGTGCGAAGTGCGCGGGTGCGGTCCCGCCGGGCGGAGCGCGCGGCTCCGAGTCCGAGAGCGGCTCCGGCCCTGCGCGGTGCTGCCTGGCGGCCGCGCTGCCCCCACCCCGGGGCTGCCCCGCGCTCTCCCGCACAGAGCGGCCCTTGTTTTCGCCTCCTCAAGCGCCTACAAGAGGTTCAGTGAGCTGCTGCCAAAGGAGCAGAGGGAGAACGCCTGCTCCGTGCGCGTTCCCAAGAGCCAGATCCTGACGCTGCCGGAGCTGCGGGTACGGTACCTGGAGCGGGGTGGCTGGGCAAGCTCACCCCCCGAGTCCTCCTGGTGCTGGGAGCACACCGTGCTCGCCGTGTGGCACCATGGATTGCTTCCTCGGCCCTGTGCAGAGCAGCCCCACGGCCCCGCTGTGTGATGGCACGGCTGCGCCGGGTGGGATGGGCTGAGATCAGAACGGAGCTCTGCTCCTCGTGGGTCAGCGCCAGCCCTGCCCTGAGCCTTCCCCGTCTCGGCAGGCAAACCCCTTCCGGCACCGGATCTGCCACGTGTTCTCCACCTCAGCGGATGGGGATGACAGCATGTCCTTCGAAGACTTCCTCGACATGCTGAGCGTCTTCAGTGACGCTGCCACCTCAGATATCAAATCCAACTATGCCTTCCGCATCTTTGGTAACCCTGGGTGTGATGCAGTGTCCTGGGATCCCACCCATTGGCTGGGGACAGTTGGCAAGGGCTGGCAGTACCTTCAGCATGCCCATGGGGCAGCTATGGGGACACCCTCTGTACTTGGAGCTGCCATGCCCACTGGAGTTGTCCCAGCCCCCTCTCAGCATGGGTGCTTGTGACTTGAGTCGCAAGGGGCTCCACAGAAACATAACTTTCTTCTGCCCAAAGACTTTGATGATGATGGGGTCCTGGACAGAAAGGACCTGGAGGAGCTGGTGAACTGCCTGACAGGGCAAGGCGAGGAGGCACGGCTGAGTAGCGCTGAGATGGAGCAGCTCATCCGTAACGTGAGGACCTGAGCTGGGCAGGGAGCGCTGCATGGTCCCAGCCCCAGAGAGCTCACTGCTCACTGCCTCTCCTGCAGGTCCTGGAGGAGTCTGACATTGACAAGGATGGCACCATCAACCTCTCTGAGTTCCAGCATGTCATCTCCCGCTCCCCAGACTTCGTCAGGTACGTGGCTTCCAGCAGCACAAGGGGTCCCAGGGGTCAGCCCACCCCGCTGCTGTGCTGCCTTTGGGGTAGCACTCATCAGAGCACCAAGGCAAGGCCACCCCTTAGAAGTTCACTTAGGAACTTCCTCCTGCACTGTACTCACCTACGCAGGAGCACAGCACGTCCCCAGAGCGCTGGTTGCTCGCAAACCACTTCTCATGCAGCAAGGAGTTGCAGAACATGTCATATCTCTTACAGCTCCTTCAAGATTGTCCTGTGAGGGCCCTGTGGTTCTCCTGCAGATCTGCTTCTCCAGCAGCCGCATCTCTTTGTTATCTCAGATGTTCCCTCTTCTTCTGAGGAGAGCAGCCCAGGCCCTGCTCCTCCCCAGCCTGGCAGTGCCGCACTGTGCTCTAGGGCAGGACTCTGCTCCGCCGGTGCCTGGTGGGCTCGTTTACAGGTGTCCAAATGGCCCCGTGAGGCTCCACCACAGGCAGCAGCTGGGCTGTCCCAGTGGCACATTTTCACCCCACGCAAGCACAGCTCTGTGGTGGGTCGGGGCAGGCAGAGGTGCCACACATCGAGCACAGCCCCTCTCACCGCCCACAGTACCATATGTGCCTTCTGCTGCTCTTCCATGGGGCTTTCCTGCACCCTGGGGAGCAGTCTCTCCAAGCAATAACCCAATTGCACTTTGGATGTGCCATCCCAGCAATGGTGTCCCTTTGCTGCCCTGGGGCACGGGGGCTGCGCTCCTTGCTTCAGCACCAATACACTCAGGGTCTGTTCTCATTTTCCAGTTCTTTCTGCCTTAGGCTCATGCTCAGCCAGTGCTCTGCCTGGAGCAGGCAGGGCCTGGCCCCTTCCTTTGTGCACCGGAGAGGACAAATAAAGGGCTCTGGTTTCACCCCCAACCTGGTCCTGCTGCCAGTGGCCTTTGTCTCGCGTCAGGGGAGGGAGGAGCAGGGTGTGAGCGCTGCAGGACCACTGCCAAGAGGGTGCTGGGGACATGGCCCCCTGCCAGCCCCCTGCCCTGAGCCAGCTGCAGCTCCTGGGAACAGGGGTCCCAGTTCAGCAGGGGGGCAGGTCCTAGTCCTGCTGGGGAACAAGCTCGGTGCAGGATCCCTCCCTCCTTGGGAGAACCAGAGGCCGTTCCCAGCGCGCTTAGCAGGCACTGCACAAAGAGCTCTGCTCTCTAACAGGAGGCACAAAGGGAAATCCAGGGCAAGCAAGCAGTACCTTTACTGTGGGCAGCGCAAGGGCCCTTTGTGTCTGTTCATCCAGCGGGCTTGGTGCTGGCTGGCTGCCATCTGGGAACGGCTCTGTGCAGAGAGCCCGCAGCATTCCCTAGCAGCACCATGCCGAGACGGCTGCAGAACCCGGTGCTGCTGGATCCCTGGTGCTGCTGGATCCCCAGCCCCAGCTTGCAGCTGTTTCTCACGTCCTGGCTGCTTGCTCCCAGCGGTGCGGGCCCTTCCAGCTCGCTGCCCTGCAGCAATGATGCTATCTGCCTGCCGCAGCCTGCGGGCCGCGTCTGCTGGCACGGCACCAGCCGACGCCTCCGGTGGCTTTTTTGATGTCCCAGAACAGGCTGGGCAGGAAGTGGGGAACACTGTCCTGGCAGGAGCGAGGCAGCGCGGGTCCCAGGGAAGCCTGCCCCAGCATGCTGGCTTGGTGCGGAGCTCACTGCTTCCCAGGCACGAGGCAGATAAGAAGCACTGTGCCATGCTCTAGAGCTGCTTCCCCACATCATGCAAGTGGGGCCTCAAAACAGCAGAGCACTGCTGCAGACCTGCAGCACCCTACAGTGGGGTCACAGAGATCCTGTTCTGGAGCTGTGTGCTGGCACAGCCGCACGCAGCAGCCCCACGCACCGTCACGCCTGCCCTGCACATGGCCATGCACACCTGGCCCACAGGAGCCAGCCAACCGGATGGGCCCAGCTCTGGGAAGGGGCCCCGGTCCCACACGCGCAGGCGCAGCAGCACACGCATGTACAAAGGAACCACCTGGACTTTAGATAAAAACCACAGACGTTTCTGCACACGCACATTGGGGACATGAGATACGCAGCACGGTGCTCCGTCCCGGCACAGGGTGAGCACCGCTGTCCGCTCCCTCCCCAGGACACAATTCACATTTTCAACGTATTAAAAATGAACCAAGCACAGACACACACCACATCCACGGGGCCACCACGCACCAGCACCACCCGGCCGCACACACGGCTCCGGGCCCCCAGCAGGATGTCACAGTGAGTCGGGCCACGAGGGGGCTGCGGCAGCCCCCAGCCCTCTGCATAGATGGGGCTGTGCCTGCGCGGGGATGGGGAAAGTCCAACCATCCCCGCAAGGCGTGCGGTACCCTCTGCCGGCCCCATCCCGAGGCGGTGCCCAGGACCCCCCCCCAGCAGGGTGGGCGGCGCGGCGGGGCCGGGCTCCGGGCATGCACACACAGACGAACACCGATCCCAGCCGGCGAGGCTCAGCAGAGCAGAGGTGGTGCGCGAAGGCTGTCCGTCCCCTCACACCACCGAGTCCTGGATCTCGGAGCCCAGGCGCACGCGGGGTCTTTGGCAGGCGGGGGAAACCTCCACAAAGCTGTCCCGCACGTGGAGGGGCCGCTTCTCCGACTCAGAGAAGGCACGTGTGGTGCCCGGCGGCTCATGCACGGGGGTGCTGACGATGTAGTTGTCCTGCAGCGCCTGGTAGCCCTTGTGCTCGGGCGCCGCGTTGGGCAGGCTGCTGCCGTTCAGGGGCAGGCTCTCCACCGGCTTACGGGGCGTCTTCTGGTGCCGGCCGGCGTCCCCGGGCTCCACCAGCGCCTTCACGCCGTCGCAGTGACGGTGCAGGAGGAAGAGGATCAGCACGAGCACGGCGGCGGCGAACAGCCCGCACATCACCAGGAACTCAGTCCAGTAGGTCTTGCCGTCCAGCCGCGCCGCGATGCTGCCCACGGCCGAGGTGCTCCGCGAGGTGCTGACGGTCTCCGGCGCGGTGAAGCCCCTCCTGCCGGGCTCCTGCACAGCCACGCAGTAGCTGGCCATCAGCTTGCGGAAGCCCTCCTCCAGCGACCAGCACTCGTACGTGCCCGCGCGCTCCGGGCTGCCCACCAGGATGAGGGCCCCCTCGGGCAGCACCAGGTAGGAGGCATTGACGGGGGTCCCGTTGTGCAGCCAGCGCCGCGACGCCAGGTTGGAAAGCAGCCGGCACGGCAGTGGCTGCACCGCGTTGGGCGGCAGCTGGATCCGCTGGCACGGGGTGCCCGAGGCTGTGGGAGAGAAGCTGGGATGTCGGTGGGGCTGCGGGACTTGGCACTGTGGGCGCTAGGGAGGACAAGCAGGATCTCACCTGGAGGCAGGAGGACGCGGGGCCGGGGCTGCGACACGTTAGTTGGTTGGCAGAGCCGCTCTGTCTCGGCACCTTCGATGTCCTGAGCCCACAGCCTGAGGCAGAGAGGAGGGTCAGGGGTCTGGGGGCTGCAGGGGGGGGAGTGCAGCACTGAGGAAGACAGAGCACTGGTGGGGTGCAGCACTTACTGGGGATGCGTTGGGGGGTGTGGGGTGGTGCTGCGGCAGGCGCCATGGCTCCAGGCACAGAAGGGGTCCCGTGCCAGCACACACTCACCGCAGCTGCGGTACAGGCTGCAGTTGGAGAAGGGCACCTGAGCCACTGCTGTGTAGGAGGCCGCATAGACCAGGCCCTGTAGGGAGGAGGCACAGCAGTGTTGGTCACACAGCCCCAGTGCCTGCAGCGGGGATGGAACCCGCGTGCCTAAATCCTCATAGGCTCCCCAGCCCCGGGCTTGGAGTTGCAATTTCCAGCATGGTGCAGGTCTGGCAAGGATGGAAGACAACCCCTCAACCCACCAGGTTCATACCCCACACCACCTTCCCCGCCCCCGCCCCCCGTGCTCGGCTCCTGCCTGCTTGTGGTCCAGCAGCAACTGCAGGATGGGCTGGCCAGTGGGGAAGAGGCGGATCTCCTCGATGATGTGCACCCGGTGGTTCACACGCACCGCCTTGTGCAAGCGGCCATCGTCTGCAAACACAGTGACTGTGCTGAGCAGGGCTGGGGGCACACAGCACCCGTCCCCTGATTCCGCCCGGCCCATGGGCTGCACCCACCCGTGCCCAGGAAGAGGACATCGTAGGTGCCACGCAGCCCCTGCACGCGGTGCACGCCGATCTGCTGGTAGCGCAGGCGGCTCTGCAGCAGCAGCGGCTGGCTGCGCACTGGGCTGTCCATCAGGAAGTGGTCTTTGACAAAGTTCAGCACGCGGTCTGGCATCTGCAGGGACGAGTTGATCTTCAGGTGCCGCGTGTGGCTGGTGATGCACTGTGGAGAGAGTGGGGGTTGGCCGGGGCCGAGGGTAGCTGTGCTCCCAGCAGCCGGGCAGATAGAGGCTGCTCCGTCCCGCTCCCACACGAGCACCCCGAGGTGCGCACCGTGCCTGGCCGTGGTTCCGGTACTGGGCTGGTGTCGGTGTACCACTGTTGCGTCTCGCGGTTCACCTCCTTGTAGAGCCCACCAAAGGCCTTCTGCACACTGTGCATGGGGAAGGCGCACACCGCCGAGCTGCCCAGGCCGCCCTTGTTCCTGGCAGGGAGCAGCACACGGCAGGGTCAAGCACCGCGGCTTTGGGAACCTGAGTGTGGCCAAGACCCCCTGCGCTGCCCGAGGCGGCACTGCCGGTCCTGCCCTGCGCTCACCACTGTGATGTGAAGACCCCATAGAAGAGCGTCTCCCTCCAGCGCTGCTCCCCAGGTGTGAGCACAAAGACGTCCTGCAGCACGTTGAAGGGGAAGCCGTCCTCGGGGTGTGAGCAGAGCAGCTGCGCCTTCAGGAACGTCGTCCACCGCCGCTGCAGCACCCGCTCCCCACCCTGGTCCCCCTGTATGGGCACTGGGGGTCAGGGCATGGGCAACAGTAGTGCAGCTGCCTCATGGCAGGAGCCTCTGAGATGCCCCCCATGCCGGTGAACAGCGGAGGGCTCTGCCCATTCATGCAGCAGCACCAGAGCAGCTCAGTTTTGGGGAGGCACAGGCAAAGCAGCGTTCCCAGGAGAAGGAAAATGTGGTGCAGGAGGAGGATAGCTTTGTGTGCCCTCCAGCAAGGAGGCTGCTGCTACCGATGCCACGGGCTGGGCACTGCAGAGCTGTAAGTGCCACAGAGGGGTGTCCCGCAGGTTCCTTCCCAGGGCGTCTGGGAACCAGCAGACAGAGATATGCAGGGCAGTCCCCACGCTCAGGGTGAGTGACGTCCTGGGTGCGTTCCCCCCACCATGTCTCCACTGTCCTGAACCCACCTTGCACACCCGTGCGATGCGCGACACAATGGTGTTCTCAAAGTAGTCAAACTCCTTGCCGGTCTCGCTGAAGAAAAAGTAGACCTTGTCATCATCACCGTCGGGGTTGCCGGCAGGCAGGCTCTCTTGCAGGAAGGCTGAGCCC
>JACDJE010000570.1:276703-348537 GCA_016647715.1 Pavo muticus | reverse complement strand
CCCGACTTATGAAGTGGTATTAGCACTGTGCTTAGATAGACACTGAGAAATAACAGTTTTATGTGTACATTTCAGAGATGAGGAAGTCAGATAAGAAGTGGAAAACAGCACCAGGAAATATCAGGAAAAGACAAGAAAACATAAATTCGTTTACAATTTACTTAATTTCTGTGTTTAAAAATTGACAAAAGATATTAGATTGCTTTTAAAAATTAAACTGCTTTTAAAAATTAAATTTTTAACCTCCCCACCAAGAATCATCACCTTATGACAATCACATCTTTAATGTAAGGGAACAAACCAGTTGCAATGACATTCATTTCATTATTCACGTGAGCAAAATTTGATACTGCGAAAATAATGAATAAAAACCCTTTTTCTCTAGAAAATACAGTGATCAAATTAGCTGATTTGGATTCGTCTATAGCAATTAGACTGCTCCTACAGCACATGCAGTTTTACAGCTTTAGTTTTTTTCAGCACTGAACCTGAGCTAAACCTTTTTGTCATATAGCTTCTAGCATATAACATCCTAAATTCACACAGTTGGGAATTTATTCAAAGATGTTCTTCTTGCTTTTACAATCAGCGGTGGTTGTTTTTTTTCCCTCTGACTTGTATTACAGTGGTGGCCTGTGGTGCTGTTAGTCATACCTGCAAAGCAGTGTAATTTACCACAAGAAAACTAAAAAACCCTTAGCAGGAGAGCTGGCACATGTACTACTATCCTGTCATTTTAGCAGCAGGGAACCCTAGTCATTTTTAGCTCACCTCTTACTTTCACATAAATCAGTGTAATAAACACAACTATTTTACCCATAGGTACAATCTAACACTTAAAATTCTCATGACGGTTTATTTAAAAACATAATTCTCTCTCATGTCAATTTAGTGTTAAGAAAATGATCTTTTTTTTTATTAAGAAATGCTGCTGTAATTAATAGTTTCATTAAGCAGAAACAGACACACCATCTTGACTATAAAACAAGTCAAATGTTTCTACAGTGTAACAACTTCATTTGCTCTTTTTGGAAAAAAAAAAAAGTAACATCAACTCAAACAAGGTCAAAGAATTACAGAAAACATATTTTAAAAATAAGGAAAAGTACATGCTGCTGACATCATCAAACAAACAAACGCGCACACACACACAAAAACCCCAACAACACAGAACACCTGTAACATTGATTCAGGGAACCTATTGCAAGGAGAGATTTTCCCTGGGCTCCAAGACAGGCAGGATTGGGCCCATGTGGAGAAGTTTCTGCTCTTTTTCACAAGTCTCTTGATGAACACACACAAAAAAACCCTTCTGTGCTCTCCTCTAGGATCAAGTTGACTAGGGCTTCACCTTTTTACTAAAAACCTTTGAAAACCAAGAAATATTTACTGCAAAATATGGTATTGCAAAATATTTATTATGGAAAAACAGTCTATTTTGATCTTGTATATTCTAATCTCTGAACAAGCTAGATTTCTCTCAGACTAGTAAGTAGTCATTTTCTTTGTTCTTGCACATATGTAAACTGTTGAACCATTTACTTTAAGCTAATAGAACTTTTTTTATTTTTTAAATTTATTATACTTAAAAAGCTTTTGTAGAAAGATAGGATTCCATTTAAGTAGATACATTACCCTGTGCCTGAAATACATTCCAGTCAGAGTATAATTCAGCAAGTTGATGACAATGCTGGCTCCAAAAGAAAGGAGGAGACCAGATTGGACAAGAATGAGCTAACAGATTGTGCAGCCCAATTCTGTCCCTTTGAGTGTGATATATTGTTTCAAGATGCTAAAAACCCATACTTTCTCAAAGCATATCTGTTGTGCTGGTTTTCCCATTTTCACAGAATCCTCATTATTAGTACTCTGTACTCTTTTCAAAGCACGTCAGACTCAGACCATATGCCACTGAATAATGCTTATCAATTGTCTAAAATGCCCAATAGAAGAAAGATGTGCCAAACAAAAGAATCATGAAAGTTATGGAGTCTTTAAAAAAAATAATTACATATTTCACATCTGCTGCAGATGTTAAGTGAAATAAAAACATCTCCTTGTTATAACTAAATGTTAATTTTTTATGACACACTTTTGTGTCATAAAAACAACATCTTGTAGAAGGAAGCTGAACTTCTATAATGAGCGTAACACTTAAAAAATCATTCTTGGTACCTTCCCGATCTTTAAAGACAAGAAAAATAAGTCATCCTAAAAAATTAAAATCTGACTTTTCCTCATACTTCAGAACTTTCCCACACACCACAAAATGCTCAGAACACCTCAGATAAGATTTTTTGAGAAATATTAAAGAAAAGGTTTAAATAGTTGAAATATATTATTAAAATCTATACTTTTAACACTAACATTTCATTAGGAAGATGGCAATTTACCCATTCATAACACAGACCAGATACTTCTGTCCCTGTCTGATAGCACAGCACTACTTCAGAACAATAATACGGAGATAACAGGTTATTTGATTTAAAAGTTAGAGAAGAAAAAGTCATCTTTTGTCTTTCCAACAGTTCTTGGTGGTTTTTTTTTTCAGCTATACAAAACACAACATTATGGTAAAATTTAATTTGCTTTCAGGCATATGTCTATGCATATTTTCACATACTGCAGACATACACACACACATATAATTAGCACACATGTTTATACACTCACATCTCTAAAATCTTGATGAGCCTGATTCATTCTTTCGGAGTCAATGAATGCCCTTCATTCAAGTACCCTTCTGTTCAGTGGGAGCTGAATATTGCTTGGTATGGATGTTATTGAATAATACAGCAGGTATGCTTGTGCTAAAGGATTTTGGTTATTTCTAGAAGTCTCATAAAGAACATTAACAAGATGCAGATGGCAAAATGATGCACAGAGCAGAATGCAGAAATCATTGTGGTTAAAGTTTAAGCTGTAAACGTGGGTACATTTCTTCTCTTGCAGTGCAAATATCAGAAGAAAAAAATCCAAATATCTGGCCAGGAAATAAATTTATTTTAAAGCAATCAAGAACTAGAAAATGCTTTGCTTGTTTGCTGTTAAGAACTGCATTCTATCCTCAAACAATAAACAATAAATACTACTTTGTACTTTTGTTTTAGGTTTAAAACAAAAAGCAGTTAAAACACTACAGAAAAATAAATAAACTAAAAACTTAATTCTAAGAAATTCTACAAAGATTGCAACATCTACCACCACCACCACAGAGAGAAAGAGAAGAGCTTGTTCCTCTTCAGACAGCTCCAGATGTAGAGCAGTATATATCACATACAAGCTTACCATCACAAACTGGTGGCACTGTGTTTTAAAAGGATAATCTGATCTGTTGTCCCTTTTAACAAGTTAAGTAATGGGTCACAAGCTTGAACATGACAATCTTGGCTGACAGCTCGAAGTCTGAATTTTAGCTAGTAATTGCAGATTTATAACTCATGCAGATTTATAAATCATCTCAAGAGTACACAAAAAAGCAGGGTAAGCATAAGGTTTTATTTTTTCATTGGCATCTGCTGGCCCACTGACATGGATGAACTATAAAAAGAAAGAGGAATTACCCAATTTAGAGGGGCAGTCTTCCCTTTGAGATGCACTGCCTATTCATACTGCTGTCATGATGCACCTGTGCCTCATAAGAAATAGTGAGAAAGATCTTTACAGAGTGATGTCTACTGAAAAGTCCTTGAAACTACTGCAAACATTCAAAAATGGCAAAGGCGGCATCTTCAACTGTTTCTTCACTCTTTAGTGAAAAACAAGCTCTATGTTGGGACTACACATTCTACACATTCTAAGAGGGATAAAGAGCTGTTTTTGGAATGTGGATGGGCAATGCATCTTACAAAAAAAAAAAAAAAGAAAGTAAGAAAGAAAAAAGGCAATGCATCTCTAAGACTCCAGGATACGTAATTGTTCTTTCCTCTTCAAAAGACTCAAACTCTACTGGGCAAACTGTGAGCAGTTCTGCTTAAATCCTGAAGAACTAACTGCTATAACAGAACTTTTGCATGTGTTACGCCTAGCACATTTCTGGAGGTCTCCTTGCTCAGACTAAACTAGAAATGAGATATTTAAGAGTACATTTTTTTAATGAAAATCATACACACAGCCTGAAACTAATTTGAATAGAATCTATTAAACTGATCTAACAAGTCTAGCAGAACTGAGTAAATAATCAGCACTAGAAACAACAAGCTTTATCAAGTACTGTCTCATCATATGAAGACTGACTTGTCTCAACATTCTCAATAGCTTTCAACAAGTTGAGTACTGTGGGAACAAGGGTATGAGCAAGAAACTATACATCAGACATGAAATTCAAGGAAAACATCTAGAAAGAATCCTCTCCAAAACCTAATGGAATTGTTGGCAATATACATTTTCCGTAGATGGAAGCAGAATAAAACTCCTTTTCAACTATAATTCAATTGCACTTGTTAGACCACTGATTCCTTTAAAGGAGAGAAGATCTGTGATTTCCCCATGATGCAGGTATGCTTCTGTCTACTTTGGTGGCAATGGATGAAAATTTGTTCCTGTATGTTATTTATATATACAGATACGTATTCCAGAAGCTTCATAGAAGTTCATGTCCTTTGAAATACAACTAATTAAAATATCTGAACTTGATACTTGGAGCTGTGTGGCAGAGGAGGTGGCTTTGCTTGTTACCAGAGAGGACTGTGAAGAGAAGTAATCTTGAGTTTTATGAATAGAAGCCTTGATGGGCTTCTATAGATAGGAGACGCAAATGAAAGTCTGTTTGGGGCTACCACAGCAGAGAGAAAATCAGCAAACTACAGGGTCTACAAAGAAGATGAAGGAAACTAAGATGATGATCCAGCTGATAAACACATACCAAAGACAAAACATTGGCTTCTCTCCCCCATCCCAATCCCCCACAAATCCTGAATCTCTCTGTTACCACAAATGAAAAGATGCCATACTGGCTAACAGAGAAGAACTGTTTTCAGTGGTTCTAAGAACCTGCGTCTACCTCAGTATGATTCTCCCAGATGTTACTATGGATAGCATTGCTTAGAACATTTGAAGTAGCCTTACGAAACCTGCCTACTGGGAAGCTAACATAAGCATAGAATAACTTTTGGGCATCATGTAGCAAAATAAATTACACAATCAAATGAATACAATGAATGTTTTCTTGACAGAATTTTACATCGATCTAAATTAATATCATACAAATAAGGATGAATGAAAAAAAGTGCCAAGACCTGTCATTATCCTGTAAACTCTGTATACACCCATTTATGAAAAATCTCCTATATCTCAACACACTTCACAATTAATAACTACTAGTGTTTTTAACATTAAGGTATTTGTCTTTAAGACCCTCTCAATGAACACTGGTCTACAAAAGACAAACATAAACTGCCAGGCTTTAAAAATGGTTAAAAGACAACAACAATTTCTTTTATCTAACCGGTCCATTTTTATCTCATATGGACTTGAGAAACACTTGAATTATGTGAGAAAGTGTTGAGGATAGGAAACGTCTACTGTACAGAAGGTATTAACAAGTTCTAGTATGTAAAAAATTATACAGCAATAAAGAGATTTTTGTCTATTTCACCTAATTCAAGCTTGACTTTAATATAACTTCAAGTTAGAATATTTAAATAAAAAATATTCTGGATAAAGAAGTAAGCAACGCATGTTGCATTACCATAGCTTTGTCCTTTGCTTCAATGATAAATGAAATTCAGGTTAACATTGCTCTTTTGAAACACAAAACTACAAACTTGTTCCCTGATTACCTAAAACAATGTCCACTTGATCTTGTAGGTACTTCATACAATTGTTTTATGCAAGATATTGGTAAGATATAAGAACTGTGGACATAATCCTCAGTCTTTTGTATTTACATAATTGGAACTCAGTAACGTGGTAAGCATCTTTGTTATGCTCCAAACATTCAGGTTATTAATTCAAATACAAATCATATGCAAATGTTATCAAGCTAGTAAATGCAAAGTCTGTTTGCCCTTGTCAGCTCCTCTTTCAAAACCTTCATAGGTATATACTGAAACAGATGAAAATGTCTAGCCCCTGAAAGGGTACAAGACCTGAAGTCCCATATTCAAATACTGTTAATAGAAAACCCTTTTCCAGAAAGTCTCTCATGCATAAGTGAAGAACCTTCCTTCAGATATGGTTCTCTTTGGGACAGTAGGGGGCTCACAGGAGCTGGGGAAGCTATTCAGATGAATGCAAGTCATGCAGAGCAAGCTGCATGCTGCGTATTCTAACTGTAGGTGAGATTACTACAGCAAACCAGTTCAAGGTACTAGAAAACTCTATTAGGCAGTAATAATTTTGATATGAAATATTTCTGTTACACTCAAGAAAACAAGTTAAATGGAAGTTGTAAAATTAGAAAAGCAGCATCAGATTAAGACATGTTCTATTACTAGCAGTTTGTCAGCCAAGACATCCATTTTCTCCTGTGAAATCCATCCAAGGTAGGCAGGATATAAATGTTATGCTTTATCTCAGAGAAAAATATCTTTTTTTTTCTTTTTTCTTATCTAGAAATCTATACTTCTGGCATATAATTTTTGGTACACGTATATATGTTTCACATAACTGTTGAATATTCAGTTTTTACCTGGTACTTATGAGCCACACATTTTGCTGTGTTTTGGTTGTAACACAGAAATTCCCATGCAGAAGGTGAGAGAAAGCTAACTTCCAAAAGCTGAAAATCTGAACAACATTTTTTTTTTTTCCAAAGCAATGATGTACTGGAAACAGTACCATTAATCCAGAAGGAAATAAATATTTCCGTATCCAGAGCAGGTATGGAACTGAGATCGTTAAATAAAATTTAGTATACATTTTGTAGAATGCAAACAAAACAGAATATTGAATGGATATTTATTATTTGAACATTTTCTTTTCAATAAATTAAAGAATTGTTAGGAGAAACAATACAAGAAAATGTAATTAAAGATTATATGCATGAAAAGAAAAACAATGAAAAAAATTTGGTTTAAATTCCTATTTAACAGCTACATGCCACAGTTTTCTGTCTGTAAACCTGGGAGAACATAGCCCTGCTCCTTTTATTCTTTGTATTTGTGTTAAAGACTTGTACCATGTGATGTAAGTTGTATGGGACAATGGAACTAGCATTAATAATACATGAGAAGGAAAAGCAGAATAATTTGCTTTCTGGAGTTCAGACCTTGCAAAGATGTCTAAATAGCCTTAATGCTAGTTTTAATACATGCTTGAAACACCTGTTTCAAGATTTACCCTCAAATAACCCTCTGTTTTCGAATTAATTTATTTTCAAATAGACATTAATAAGACAGCAGAAAATCAGAATTAATTCGGATAATATTATTCTACCTCTCTTTCATCCATCTTCAGCCACTGTTTGGGATCATCCTCAGTAGCTAGGAAAGCTATCAGATCTAAGGAAGTAAGCCTTGTCTGACGTCTGGATGACACAAAAATAAGAACAGGCTTGGCTGGAGAATGGCTTCGAATTGCTGTTGAGAAAAACAGAACTTGAGAGTTGGGCTCTTTAATGACAAAACCCACAACTTCTGCTTGTAATACCTACATAGTTGATATACTCTGTAATACCTCTGCTGATATACAGTATGAATACTTTGTTCTGACAGACAGATACAACTGAGTATAAACCATCTCTGAATCAAAAATGACACAACTGTTCAGCTGAATCTGAGCTAATTTGCCCTGCTATTTCGGTGATCATTTTAATATAAAAATTTAAGAGAAGAAATTAGAAAAAAGAAAAAAAAGAAAACGAAACACAGAAGCTGGACAAGCTTTCTAGACTTCAAAGATTGNAAAAAAAAAAAAAAAAAAAGAAAGTATGGCTTGGCTCCCTAAAGAAATGCCTCCACATACTTTCTTTGCAAAAAAATTAGAAAAGGCCCTCTGTGCAGCACAGAATTAACCTCCAAATGCACCTATCCATTTCAACTACATTTCACAGGTGGATAGCACTCTCAAGCTCCTGAAAATTTCCTGATCAGACAGACATCCAATTAGTGTTCATGTTGAGGGACTAAGCTTCCATAGGAGAACAATACTGTGAATTCTTCATTGCTGAGAAAAGTTTTCATTATTTCCCATGCTTAATTAGAAGTCTAAGAATTCCTCCACAAAACAGGCATGTATAGGAGATTGATTTAATCTGTCTTGCTTTTTGGTGAATAACTGTTATAAGAATCAAGACGCAGGTTACTTTATGCTGGACAGAAAACAGCTATGTTCAGAGAGACAGCAAAAAGGTATTTTTTTCTGTGTTTTCTGACAAAAATCTTGCAATTCAGAAGTGAATGGTGTAGAAATTTAGTAATCATTTACACTAAGCACACTTCTTTTTGAACTTGTGAGATTTTTCAGACTGTGTGATATCTACAATGGTACACATTTTCTAGGTGAAAAGTACTAGAAAGCCACTTTTTTTTCACGTCAGGAATTTGTAATAGAACTTTAGAGAGAGTTGTGAGGATCACAAATAGTTGTCCTGCAAACTTGCCTTGAAGAACAGTTTGTTGTTTGAGACAAGAACCAGAAGAAGAGAAGTGTTTCTAATATTATCTAGAAATGAACTGAAGAGTTCAAAAATGCTTCAAGACTCATGGAAGAAAGGATAGAAGGATAGATAACTTTTTTTTTTTTAATGATTTTACTCTAGCACTCTGATATTTAGAAGATACTCGATGGAATAATGTTTTATTTTTCTGTATCCTTCGTGTATTACTGTTGACAGTTTGATTAGCTTTTCTGATTGCTTCAACTTTACCTGGATTCCACTGGAAAAGGTTCATACAGGAATTTTTTGTAGAAGTCTTTCTTGATATCATGAACTAGAATTACAGCTTTGCCTTGGTCATCAAATTGTGGTCTGCCTGCACGTCCCATCATCTGAAGTACATCTGCCAAAGAAACAACAATGTATAAAACAAATGTATTTAAATAAAATGTAGAAATAAAAGTATTTATTTCTATATAATGTGTAGTAAAAGATTTTTTAAAAAATTATTTATTTGGCCTTATATGCTCTTTTGATTTTCACATAGCTATTTTTTTTTCCATCTCATATACATTTACGATGGACCTCTTTCTGGCAGATACTATCTTTTTGCATACTTGAAGACCACCCATTGCTATAGTATCCAGGCCTACATCTAATATAAATTCATCCTTTTCTCTCTCCATTTCACATACATCCCTCATCTGATACTATGAAATTAATGATAAGAGAACTCGTGAAGCCTAGAATTGGCAACTGCATATAATTTACTAAATTTCTACTACTTGCCTTCACTATAAAAGATGCTCCCTGGAAAAGCCTTTCTCCTGTATATAATTTCCTTGGTTTTTAATGTTTTAGAGGAAAAAAATGGTAAAGGGAAATTCTAATTTTGACAGCTACGATATCTGCTACTCGAACTTCAGGACAAATTGTATTTGTTACAGGTACTGGAGTAGAGAGGGTTTCACATCATATGTTGTCCCTGGGTCACAATATACAAATTTAAAAGCAGATAAGGTTAAAGCTTACCTATACCGCTCTACCTGCAAATACTAGTTAGTTAGTGATTTCTAGAAACACAGAAAATACTAGTTTGAACAAAACATAATCAACTTGCTAACTGCCCACCCATATAGGTATGCTTATCATTTATCAGTCTCTTTTCATAATCTGAAAAATGCATCAGCATGGGTTTTTCTTTGTCTCTCTCAGCAGAGCTCTGATTCCTTTCTGGTGCCTTCAGCATTTAAGCTGGAAGAAACAATGGGAATTAGATCAAAAGTAAATTTTAAATCTTTATGTTAAAACTTATGTTTTGTGCATTCTCAGTGAGATCTATCGTACCTGCAGGATATGTAGTTTGCAGAACCTGGCATTTTAAAAAAGAATTTATTTGGCCTCAGAAGCAAAGTAACCTTTTTGGCCCAATGGTTGAAAAAAGACAAGCCAGAAAGTGTAGAACATGACATAGGAATGGACAATGATTGGAGAAACAGCTAATGATGATAAACAGAAGTTTTCAGTAACACTTTGACTTATTATACACAAAAACTACATTAGACACCAATTTTTTAAAATCAGTTTATTCATTTTGTAAATCTAGAAGCAACACGAAATATAAAATGGAACTAGTTTGAAAATTATATTTCTGAATAGCTGTGTATACAGGGGAAGATGAAACTTCTTGTCGTTTTAATACGGTGATTTAAATTCTGCATAATACTAATAGAAAATGGATTTACCAAAAAAAAAAAGTCAGGATGTGACTTTTGCCAATATTCCCCTACATAATTATTCCAAATCTATATTTTTTCTACTGACTCTATGCTACTTGGCTGCTTTTAACCACTGAACTAGACTCCCAAAATGTCAAATACAATCCAACTGGCTGAGTAAATGACTGGTAACTGAGAGAAGGTCCTCCCCAAAAACTCTGACTTCACTGAAAGAAGTGTTTTTACTTGTTTTGAAATTACTGAGCACTCCAGAATGATTCATTCTGCACTCCGCTGCTTCCTTGTAGTCAAAACATCCCTAATACAAAAAGGCAAGTCCAGCTGGGAGAAGTCAAGTTAATGATGGAACAGTGAAGGCATATTTGAGGGCAGCATTAAAGACAGTATTGTGAACATTTGGAAATATTTCCAAAAGAAACTTTAAATTTTCATTTAAGTACTGCTAAAAAATGGTATTACCTATCCATAGGACCTCCAAATACATGATTAGTCTCTAGAAAGTTAAAAGTGCTCTAAACCACAGCACATGTTTCTTCATAAAATAAGGAATCTACACTTTCTGTTGCAGTACAGACAACAAAATCTAAATCGTAGATGGTAACTTCTGTTAGTTTTCTCAGGGAGTCTTATATAAAACTCAAGAACTGAACAACCTCCACTATGCAAGTAATCTCAAATCAAAAAGGTAATAAACAATGAAAGCATAAACCTTTCCTAATGCCTTTGTGAGTACTTGTACAAAATATTTCTAAAACAGCACAGTAAGGCTCCAGTGCTTACTGAGTTTCCATTTTCTTTTGAAAACATTATTTTACCTGTTACTTTCTATTACAGTCTCACAGATTCAATGTGAAATCTAAAATATGAGTTGGTTTCTTTCCTCAGCACTTTTCCCCAGTCAGTAATAAAGTCAGTTGCCACTGTTCTTCCAGTCAGGAAGTATGAGATACTAGTTCTCTACAGAGGCTGTTTGTATGGGGTTTACATGAGCCAGTCTGTCACAAAATGCAAGTGTGCATGGCTAAGCTCCCAGGTTATAACAGAATCTTTGAACAAGAGAGTCAGCCTGGAAATAGATTTCAAGCTTCCCGAAGAGCACTAACCACTAAATTAACACCATGATGGGTTATTCAGAGAAGTAACCTGTGTATTATTTTCAGTTTGAACTTTTTTCGTTAGTAAGCTTCTCTTACTAAAAAGATGTGTGGCTAAAAAGATGCAAGATCTCTATTTACATTACAGATAACACTTAGATTGTCTTCAGGTGTACACATCTCTGGCACAGTCCTGGATCATTTAATAAAATTTCTCATACGAAAAGAGAAAGAGAAAACAGAACAGAAAACCTGGAATAAATTTAGCTTGTCTTCATTCTTCAAGCTTAGTACCATCCAGACAAATACTCTCCCTGTCTGAACTCTGAAATAAGTTCCTCAAGTGTTCAGTTTCCTAAGCTTGTTGAAAGCACTGCACAGCAGCTTATGAAAAGGTGGAAATTACTGGAGGGTAGGAAGCAATAGCAGTCCATATCAAACGAGGAATTCAAACATTTAAGTAAGCTGATTATTTTTGAAGTATTACTGAAGATACTACACTAGTTGAAGTTTTTGTATACTGTCAAGTAATGACATAAATTTTATGTTCTCATACATGTATGACTCAATTTTTGCACCACAGTTAAGTTCATTGTTAAAAATCTGTTCCTATTCTAGAAAAATGTTTCAAAAATGAAGAATTATTATTTGTGAGAAAACTTCCTTTTATCCAAATTACTAGACAGCTAAATACAACTCTGTATTGTCCCTTGATATCTATTTTGAATGATACACATTAACAGTACTTGAAAAGGAAAAAAGATTTACAAAATGGAAACATTTTTTTTATCACATAAAACCTTAAGAGTCCTCTTACAACTCACATTAAACAAAGAAACCCATCCTCATATATTTTAGTCTCAACCTAATTTAGGTATTCTCATTGGTTAGTTACTAAGTAATTCAGATCATTTGCATATACTTGAAATAAATTTCAGCATATGAGCATTCCCATAATTTATGTGAGTACCTGTAATGGGATAATCCACATAACGCCTTGTTTTTCCATCATAGTATTCTGTTCCTTTAACAATTACTAAATGAGCTGGAAAATTTACTCCCCAAGCTAATGTGCTTGTGGCAATAAGAACCTAAAACAGAACGAAAGATTAATGAGGTATACGTAACAAAAAGCCAACTTTTAAAATTCCATGTAAAACTAATTATGGCAGGATTCAAAGAACAAACATACCTGGATTTTACAGTTCACAAACAATTCTTCCACAGTTTTCCTGTCTCTCTCATGCAGACCGGCATGGTGCATGCCTATTCCAAAAGCAAGAGTCAGCTTCAAATTTGAATCTCTAACTGTCCCTATAATGTCATTCATCTGTAACAGAGCAAATAGTTACACATTTTAAAACAGAATCTTTTAGTGTTACTATTATCTTATTTTTACAGCAAAGATAATTTGCTTAATGCTTACACACACAGGAAAACATGGTCTGCTCTTTGAACAGTCTTTTTCAGTCTAAAAAAATCAAATACTATATTAAGAGAGGGAGAAACACAAAGCTACATGACTTTATTGATACACTAAGCAGAATGGATAAGGAAATAAAAATGCTGAAAAATTTGTGACAGGTCTGCAAATGCTGTGTATTCTGCTCTGTGTTAGTCTAATGCAATTCCCGGCATAAAAATATAGGAAATCCATGCAACTAGTAACATAACAATCCTGAAAAATAAATTTGGTTTTCTTGTGCCTATGAAAAGATAGACACGTTTCTACAATTTGATAATTCTGCAATTATTATCTGTGAACCAAGTTCTTGATTCACATGCTGAAATGCAAATTTGAGTTAATGTTTTGAGAGTGAGTTTGTAATTTATAGATTCAAATCCAGTAGCAAAATCCAACATATAAAAAATGTTTTAATTTGAAACTTAAAAGTTTAGAT
Organism: Pavo muticus; assembly: GCA_016647715.1. Classification (NCBI taxonomy): domain Eukaryota; kingdom Metazoa; phylum Chordata; class Aves; order Galliformes; family Phasianidae; genus Pavo; species Pavo muticus. The sequence goes on along the minus strand of JACDJE010000570.1, from coordinate 335,264 downwards.
AAAAAGTTAATTTTTCTACTCCCCCTCCCCCCCCCAGTTTAATGTCTATGACTATCTGGAAACCTTTTAACTACTCTCTACATTTCTTGCCTAAGTTTTCGTGTAATAAGTTCTATAATAAACTCTACTATTTCTGTAGACTACTACTGTGAAAAGCACCTCGCAAGTATTGAACACAAGCTTTGTAACCCCTCATTACTCTTTCCATTGTCGTATTTCAAAGACCATTTATTATGTTATGTGATTTTCATATAGTTATAGCCAGGAACTTTCAAACCTCATCTCTTATTAGTGGTTTCCTGGTGCCACCAGCAGTGGCACAGTGATATTGCATACTTATAGGCAGCATTTTTCATAGTTAACCTAGGATGTATAGCCAAGATTAAGGAAAATAGTCTTTAAACTTTAAAGTCTTCTTTTTTAAAAGAAAAATGTCTAAGCCCAACTGAGTATCACGAAGCATTGAGTTTTGATACCTGTGAAACTGCAGTGATATAGTATCATTTCCACTTTGACTATGAGGTGTTGCACTTCTGAAGTTCAGAACTGTAAGTTTCACTGGATGTTTTCTAGGTTTTATAATTGTCAGACCTTAATATTAATACAATTGCTTCTGTACCTAAGTCCAATTAACATGTAGCATCCCTTAAAGTTACAAAAAAAGCCAGAGAATATGAGTCTATACAGAGCATTTAAAAAAAAAAAAATTCTTGGAAAGAGCAACTTACAAAGCAGTTTAAAAAGTCTTTTGTTGAAGTAACAGGGACTGAAATAGGATATAAGTAATAGAGAACCAAATTTACAAAAATATTATTTAAGTTTCGGCTTTGTCCAATCATTCTGAACTAACTAATGAAAGCCCCGAAACTTCATTTTCTCTTGCAATGCAGCTGTCTGGATGTTCTTTACACTGTCCTGTATCCTGGCACGTATAAGAGAAAAGGATGCACAGAAGAGAGTAAAAAGGACTATAAAACTTTGAAAGGAAAGGAAGCTGGAAGAAAAAAGCAATAGACTGAGAAGTGAAGAGAGAATAAGTCTGTTTAGGAAAGGGAAACAACAAGAGGGGTACATAAGCAGAAAAGAATGAAAAGAACTGAATGAAAGGAGGATATGTTAAAGGATAAAGTCTATCTCTCTAGATAAAATCAGCAAACTTTTGATTTCTCTAGTGAGCATGTAGCCTTGATTGTAGTGTAGAAAACATTAATTATGACCCATCTTAAAGATTTCTACTTCTAAGACAAAAAATAACTGGATAAAATGAGAACCTGTGTACTGTTTTTCTCTACATTTATGACTATCAGCTATATTAGTGACCATATATTCAAATGTATTAAAGCTTATTTCCCCTCCCCTCTAGCACTCTGATATTTAGAAGATACTCGATGGAATAATGTTTTATTTTTCTGTATCCTTCGTGTATTACTGTTGACAGTTTGATTAGCTTTTCTGATTGCTTCAACTTTACCTGGATTCCACTGGAAAAGGTTCATACAGGAATTTTTTGTAGAAGTCTTTCTTGATATCATGAACTAGAATTACAGCTTTGCCTTGGTCATCAAATTGTGGTCTGCCTGCACGTCCCATCATCTGAAGTACATCTGCCAAAGAAACAACAATGTATAAAACAAATGTATTTAAATAAAATGTAGAAATAAAAGTATTTATTTCTATATAATGTGTAGTAAAAGATTTTTTAAAAAATTATTTATTTGGCCTTATATGCTCTTTTGATTTTCACATAGCTATTTTTTTTTCCATCTCATATACATTTACGATGGACCTCTTTCTGGCAGATACTATCTTTTTGCATACTTGAAGACCACCCATTGCTATAGTATCCAGGCCTACATCTAATATAAATTCATCCTTTTCTCTCTCCATTTCACATACATCCCTCATCTGATACTATGAAATTAATGATAAGAGAACTCGTGAAGCCTAGAATTGGCAACTGCATATAATTTACTAAATTTCTACTACTTGCCTTCACTATAAAAGATGCTCCCTGGAAAAGCCTTTCTCCTGTATATAATTTCCTTGGTTTTTAATGTTTTAGAGGAAAAAAATGGTAAAGGGAAATTCTAATTTTGACAGCTACGATATCTGCTACTCGAACTTCAGGACAAATTGTATTTGTTACAGGTACTGGAGTAGAGAGGGTTTCACATCATATGTTGTCCCTGGGTCACAATATACAAATTTAAAAGCAGATAAGGTTAAAGCTTACCTATACCGCTCTACCTGCAAATACTAGTTAGTTAGTGATTTCTAGAAACACAGAAAATACTAGTTTGAACAAAACATAATCAACTTGCTAACTGCCCACCCATATAGGTATGCTTATCATTTATCAGTCTCTTTTCATAATCTGAAAAATGCATCAGCATGGGTTTTTCTTTGTCTCTCTCAGCAGAGCTCTGATTCCTTTCTGGTGCCTTCAGCATTTAAGCTGGAAGAAACAATGGGAATTAGATCAAAAGTAAATTTTAAATCTTTATGTTAAAACTTATGTTTTGTGCATTCTCAGTGAGATCTATCGTACCTGCAGGATATGTAGTTTGCAGAACCTGGCATTTTAAAAAAGAATTTATTTGGCCTCAGAAGCAAAGTAACCTTTTTGGCCCAATGGTTGAAAANGGAAAAAAAAAAAAGTAACATCAACTCAAACAAGGTCAAAGAATTACAGAAAACATATTTTAAAAATAAGGAAAAGTACATGCTGCTGACATCATCAAACAAACAAACGCGCACACACACACAAAAACCCCAACAACACAGAACACCTGTAACATTGATTCAGGGAACCTATTGCAAGGAGAGATTTTCCCTGGGCTCCAAGACAGGCAGGATTGGGCCCATGTGGAGAAGTTTCTGCTCTTTTTCACAAGTCTCTTGATGAACACACACAAAAAAACCCTTCTGTGCTCTCCTCTAGGATCAAGTTGACTAGGGCTTCACCTTTTTACTAAAAACCTTTGAAAACCAAGAAATATTTACTGCAAAATATGGTATTGCAAAATATTTATTATGGAAAAACAGTCTATTTTGATCTTGTATATTCTAATCTCTGAACAAGCTAGATTTCTCTCAGACTAGTAAGTAGTCATTTTCTTTGTTCTTGCACATATGTAAACTGTTGAACCATTTACTTTAAGCTAATAGAACTTTTTTTATTTTTTAAATTTATTATACTTAAAAAGCTTTTGTAGAAAGATAGGATTCCATTTAAGTAGATACATTACCCTGTGCCTGAAATACATTCCAGTCAGAGTATAATTCAGCAAGTTGATGACAATGCTGGCTCCAAAAGAAAGGAGGAGACCAGATTGGACAAGAATGAGCTAACAGATTGTGCAGCCCAATTCTGTCCCTTTGAGTGTGATATATTGTTTCAAGATGCTAAAAACCCATACTTTCTCAAAGCATATCTGTTGTGCTGGTTTTCCCATTTTCACAGAATCCTCATTATTAGTACTCTGTACTCTTTTCAAAGCACGTCAGACTCAGACCATATGCCACTGAATAATGCTTATCAATTGTCTAAAATGCCCAATAGAAGAAAGATGTGCCAAACAAAAGAATCATGAAAGTTATGGAGTCTTTAAAAAAAATAATTACATATTTCACATCTGCTGCAGATGTTAAGTGAAATAAAAACATCTCCTTGTTATAACTAAATGTTAATTTTTTATGACACACTTTTGTGTCATAAAAACAACATCTTGTAGAAGGAAGCTGAACTTCTATAATGAGCGTAACACTTAAAAAATCATTCTTGGTACCTTCCCGATCTTTAAAGACAAGAAAAATAAGTCATCCTAAAAAATTAAAATCTGACTTTTCCTCATACTTCAGAACTTTCCCACACACCACAAAATGCTCAGAACACCTCAGATAAGATTTTTTGAGAAATATTAAAGAAAAGGTTTAAATAGTTGAAATATATTATTAAAATCTATACTTTTAACACTAACATTTCATTAGGAAGATGGCAATTTACCCATTCATAACACAGACCAGATACTTCTGTCCCTGTCTGATAGCACAGCACTACTTCAGAACAATAATACGGAGATAACAGGTTATTTGATTTAAAAGTTAGAGAAGAAAAAGTCATCTTTTGTCTTTCCAACAGTTCTTGGTGGTTTTTTTTTTCAGCTATACAAAACACAACATTATGGTAAAATTTAATTTGCTTTCAGGCATATGTCTATGCATATTTTCACATACTGCAGACATACACACACACATATAATTAGCACACATGTTTATACACTCACATCTCTAAAATCTTGATGAGCCTGATTCATTCTTTCGGAGTCAATGAATGCCCTTCATTCAAGTACCCTTCTGTTCAGTGGGAGCTGAATATTGCTTGGTATGGATGTTATTGAATAATACAGCAGGTATGCTTGTGCTAAAGGATTTTGGTTATTTCTAGAAGTCTCATAAAGAACATTAACAAGATGCAGATGGCAAAATGATGCACAGAGCAGAATGCAGAAATCATTGTGGTTAAAGTTTAAGCTGTAAACGTGGGTACATTTCTTCTCTTGCAGTGCAAATATCAGAAGAAAAAAATCCAAATATCTGGCCAGGAAATAAATTTATTTTAAAGCAATCAAGAACTAGAAAATGCTTTGCTTGTTTGCTGTTAAGAACTGCATTCTATCCTCAAACAATAAACAATAAATACTACTTTGTACTTTTGTTTTAGGTTTAAAACAAAAAGCAGTTAAAACACTACAGAAAAATAAATAAACTAAAAACTTAATTCTAAGAAATTCTACAAAGATTGCAACATCTACCACCACCACCACAGAGAGAAAGAGAAGAGCTTGTTCCTCTTCAGACAGCTCCAGATGTAGAGCAGTATATATCACATACAAGCTTACCATCACAAACTGGTGGCACTGTGTTTTAAAAGGATAATCTGATCTGTTGTCCCTTTTAACAAGTTAAGTAATGGGTCACAAGCTTGAACATGACAATCTTGGCTGACAGCTCGAAGTCTGAATTTTAGCTAGTAATTGCAGATTTATAACTCATGCAGATTTATAAATCATCTCAAGAGTACACAAAAAAGCAGGGTAAGCATAAGGTTTTATTTTTTCATTGGCATCTGCTGGCCCACTGACATGGATGAACTATAAAAAGAAAGAGGAATTACCCAATTTAGAGGGGCAGTCTTCCCTTTGAGATGCACTGCCTATTCATACTGCTGTCATGATGCACCTGTGCCTCATAAGAAATAGTGAGAAAGATCTTTACAGAGTGATGTCTACTGAAAAGTCCTTGAAACTACTGCAAACATTCAAAAATGGCAAAGGCGGCATCTTCAACTGTTTCTTCACTCTTTAGTGAAAAACAAGCTCTATGTTGGGACTACACATTCTACACATTCTAAGAGGGATAAAGAGCTGTTTTTGGAATGTGGATGGGCAATGCATCTTACAAAAAAAAAAAAAAAGAAAGTAAGAAAGAAAAAAGGCAATGCATCTCTAAGACTCCAGGATACGTAATTGTTCTTTCCTCTTCAAAAGACTCAAACTCTACTGGGCAAACTGTGAGCAGTTCTGCTTAAATCCTGAAGAACTAACTGCTATAACAGAACTTTTGCATGTGTTACGCCTAGCACATTTCTGGAGGTCTCCTTGCTCAGACTAAACTAGAAATGAGATATTTAAGAGTACATTTTTTTAATGAAAATCATACACACAGCCTGAAACTAATTTGAATAGAATCTATTAAACTGATCTAACAAGTCTAGCAGAACTGAGTAAATAATCAGCACTAGAAACAACAAGCTTTATCAAGTACTGTCTCATCATATGAAGACTGACTTGTCTCAACATTCTCAATAGCTTTCAACAAGTTGAGTACTGTGGGAACAAGGGTATGAGCAAGAAACTATACATCAGACATGAAATTCAAGGAAAACATCTAGAAAGAATCCTCTCCAAAACCTAATGGAATTGTTGGCAATATACATTTTCCGTAGATGGAAGCAGAATAAAACTCCTTTTCAACTATAATTCAATTGCACTTGTTAGACCACTGATTCCTTTAAAGGAGAGAAGATCTGTGATTTCCCCATGATGCAGGTATGCTTCTGTCTACTTTGGTGGCAATGGATGAAAATTTGTTCCTGTATGTTATTTATATATACAGATACGTATTCCAGAAGCTTCATAGAAGTTCATGTCCTTTGAAATACAACTAATTAAAATATCTGAACTTGATACTTGGAGCTGTGTGGCAGAGGAGGTGGCTTTGCTTGTTACCAGAGAGGACTGTGAAGAGAAGTAATCTTGAGTTTTATGAATAGAAGCCTTGATGGGCTTCTATAGATAGGAGACGCAAATGAAAGTCTGTTTGGGGCTACCACAGCAGAGAGAAAATCAGCAAACTACAGGGTCTACAAAGAAGATGAAGGAAACTAAGATGATGATCCAGCTGATAAACACATACCAAAGACAAAACATTGGCTTCTCTCCCCCATCCCAATCCCCCACAAATCCTGAATCTCTCTGTTACCACAAATGAAAAGATGCCATACTGGCTAACAGAGAAGAACTGTTTTCAGTGGTTCTAAGAACCTGCGTCTACCTCAGTATGATTCTCCCAGATGTTACTATGGATAGCATTGCTTAGAACATTTGAAGTAGCCTTACGAAACCTGCCTACTGGGAAGCTAACATAAGCATAGAATAACTTTTGGGCATCATGTAGCAAAATAAATTACACAATCAAATGAATACAATGAATGTTTTCTTGACAGAATTTTACATCGATCTAAATTAATATCATACAAATAAGGATGAATGAAAAAAAGTGCCAAGACCTGTCATTATCCTGTAAACTCTGTATACACCCATTTATGAAAAATCTCCTATATCTCAACACACTTCACAATTAATAACTACTAGTGTTTTTAACATTAAGGTATTTGTCTTTAAGACCCTCTCAATGAACACTGGTCTACAAAAGACAAACATAAACTGCCAGGCTTTAAAAATGGTTAAAAGACAACAACAATTTCTTTTATCTAACCGGTCCATTTTTATCTCATATGGACTTGAGAAACACTTGAATTATGTGAGAAAGTGTTGAGGATAGGAAACGTCTACTGTACAGAAGGTATTAACAAGTTCTAGTATGTAAAAAATTATACAGCAATAAAGAGATTTTTGTCTATTTCACCTAATTCAAGCTTGACTTTAATATAACTTCAAGTTAGAATATTTAAATAAAAAATATTCTGGATAAAGAAGTAAGCAACGCATGTTGCATTACCATAGCTTTGTCCTTTGCTTCAATGATAAATGAAATTCAGGTTAACATTGCTCTTTTGAAACACAAAACTACAAACTTGTTCCCTGATTACCTAAAACAATGTCCACTTGATCTTGTAGGTACTTCATACAATTGTTTTATGCAAGATATTGGTAAGATATAAGAACTGTGGACATAATCCTCAGTCTTTTGTATTTACATAATTGGAACTCAGTAACGTGGTAAGCATCTTTGTTATGCTCCAAACATTCAGGTTATTAATTCAAATACAAATCATATGCAAATGTTATCAAGCTAGTAAATGCAAAGTCTGTTTGCCCTTGTCAGCTCCTCTTTCAAAACCTTCATAGGTATATACTGAAACAGATGAAAATGTCTAGCCCCTGAAAGGGTACAAGACCTGAAGTCCCATATTCAAATACTGTTAATAGAAAACCCTTTTCCAGAAAGTCTCTCATGCATAAGTGAAGAACCTTCCTTCAGATATGGTTCTCTTTGGGACAGTAGGGGGCTCACAGGAGCTGGGGAAGCTATTCAGATGAATGCAAGTCATGCAGAGCAAGCTGCATGCTGCGTATTCTAACTGTAGGTGAGATTACTACAGCAAACCAGTTCAAGGTACTAGAAAACTCTATTAGGCAGTAATAATTTTGATATGAAATATTTCTGTTACACTCAAGAAAACAAGTTAAATGGAAGTTGTAAAATTAGAAAAGCAGCATCAGATTAAGACATGTTCTATTACTAGCAGTTTGTCAGCCAAGACATCCATTTTCTCCTGTGAAATCCATCCAAGGTAGGCAGGATATAAATGTTATGCTTTATCTCAGAGAAAAATATCTTTTTTTTTCTTTTTTCTTATCTAGAAATCTATACTTCTGGCATATAATTTTTGGTACACGTATATATGTTTCACATAACTGTTGAATATTCAGTTTTTACCTGGTACTTATGAGCCACACATTTTGCTGTGTTTTGGTTGTAACACAGAAATTCCCATGCAGAAGGTGAGAGAAAGCTAACTTCCAAAAGCTGAAAATCTGAACAACATTTTTTTTTTTTCCAAAGCAATGATGTACTGGAAACAGTACCATTAATCCAGAAGGAAATAAATATTTCCGTATCCAGAGCAGGTATGGAACTGAGATCGTTAAATAAAATTTAGTATACATTTTGTAGAATGCAAACAAAACAGAATATTGAATGGATATTTATTATTTGAACATTTTCTTTTCAATAAATTAAAGAATTGTTAGGAGAAACAATACAAGAAAATGTAATTAAAGATTATATGCATGAAAAGAAAAACAATGAAAAAAATTTGGTTTAAATTCCTATTTAACAGCTACATGCCACAGTTTTCTGTCTGTAAACCTGGGAGAACATAGCCCTGCTCCTTTTATTCTTTGTATTTGTGTTAAAGACTTGTACCATGTGATGTAAGTTGTATGGGACAATGGAACTAGCATTAATAATACATGAGAAGGAAAAGCAGAATAATTTGCTTTCTGGAGTTCAGACCTTGCAAAGATGTCTAAATAGCCTTAATGCTAGTTTTAATACATGCTTGAAACACCTGTTTCAAGATTTACCCTCAAATAACCCTCTGTTTTCGAATTAATTTATTTTCAAATAGACATTAATAAGACAGCAGAAAATCAGAATTAATTCGGATAATATTATTCTACCTCTCTTTCATCCATCTTCAGCCACTGTTTGGGATCATCCTCAGTAGCTAGGAAAGCTATCAGATCTAAGGAAGTAAGCCTTGTCTGACGTCTGGATGACACAAAAATAAGAACAGGCTTGGCTGGAGAATGGCTTCGAATTGCTGTTGAGAAAAACAGAACTTGAGAGTTGGGCTCTTTAATGACAAAACCCACAACTTCTGCTTGTAATACCTACATAGTTGATATACTCTGTAATACCTCTGCTGATATACAGTATGAATACTTTGTTCTGACAGACAGATACAACTGAGTATAAACCATCTCTGAATCAAAAATGACACAACTGTTCAGCTGAATCTGAGCTAATTTGCCCTGCTATTTCGGTGATCATTTTAATATAAAAATTTAAGAGAAGAAATTAGAAAAAAGAAAAAAAAGAAAACGAAACACAGAAGCTGGACAAGCTTTCTAGACTTCAAAGATTGTGCATTTCTCTGTCATAGCCCAATAAATAAGTTATGTTTTTCTAAGCTATTAGGATACATTGTCTTTGGCTAAGTGCCATCAAGGCCCAAAACTTGCTTTCTGTTTGACTTGATTTACAGACTGCATAAATTCATGTCTGCCTGCAAAATATCATTTCAATGCAGTAAAAATAGAAAGAAAGGTTTAAATGGCAAAGAGTAACCCTTGAATAGCTTATGGTGGACATCATGGAACAAAGAAATGTTGTTTATTAATTACTGTGACACATTTAAACCAATTATGCTATAGGACTTTCTTAAAAAACATTTTCTTGCTCTGCCCATGTTTCAAAAGTTTCAAGTTGCAGCAATTTTTTATGATCTCAGGAATAAGGATTACATTGAAGTGCTATAACTTTCACTACATCATGGCAAACAAGTGGAGGAAAAAGTCTACAGATTTTTTAACATCAACAAGTACTAGAAGTATAGACAGTTGTATGTAGTTTGAATACACTCTCAGCAAATCAATTTCTGTTTTCTCATGTAATCCTCATTCTACCAATTTTGTTAATGAATTATTTCTGAAAATTATTTCATACTGTACAATATTACATATCATTCTTTAGTTTATGAATACTATCCTGCATATACACATACTATATAACCGTGAAATTATTGAAAAAGGATAATTAATGTGTAGTTATAACTTACAACTATATATGCCAGTATATCTATATATTTTAAAAGCCCAGCGTCTAATGGATTTCTGTTGCTTCTGGAACAGGTGTGGCATAACAGCCCAAGACAGATTTATTGTTCATTAGTGTTTTTGTACAATGCTCTTGTGGAGGTGTAAATAATCTGAGCTGCCAAGATTGGTCTCTAGTCCACAATCAATACTTTGCTTCTGTCATAAGGATAATTAAAGCAGCTAAAAAGTCACCTCACAAATGTCACCTCACCATCAACAACAGTTCACATTACAAAATTTATACTGGGGGTTATTTTTAGTTGATATAATAAATATTCCTTATGCAACCAAAATAAAATATGTACCAATAAAATATAAGAGTTTTTCTTAAATCTATCCTGCATGCTAGTTTTGTTGCGAATAAAAAATTGAAAACAGAAGCATATCTGGATGCACTACAAATTTTGAATTTTATGGTTATTGCTTTGAAACTAGAATTATGTGAGGTTAGCCTGACTTGCAACTTCTGTTTACAGTTTCTTAATGCTCCATTGTCCATATGAAAGTGCCTCAGCAGATTAATAATATGAATGGTTTTATTGCTTTCTAATTTTCAAATATTTTTACACAAATGTTTCTTTATGGTGTCAAACACTAAGAGAAAACGTTTTATTTTCCCTTCATTAGTACTAATTTTATTCTTGTGTTCTAAATATGCTACATTCCACCGTTATATGTTGCATGTGCAGTGCTCTTTACATTTCAGACAAATAGCTTTGGGTCATTAGCAGATGCAGATTCCTCCTATACATGCCACGAGGACAGACAGTAATACATGCCGTAAGCGTGCTGCAAATGTACTGCAGAAAGTGCTCAGAATCTTGCTTATACATAAAAAGGGAAAATGTCTGAGAGCTTGCTTACCCTGAAATGCAGGTTTGTTCATGCGAGCCATGCGAGGACAGTAATGCTGGCCAGGGAATCCCTGAATGTGTACCTCTAGAGGAACTGGACGTACGGAAGGTCGGAAGTTGAACAGACCCATCTACAAGAAAATATTTTTTTCAAGTTTAATCTTGAATTATCTTATAAATCACTGTTTTGCTTTTCTGCAGCACAAATACATCTTCTGGAACATTTTTCATACCTGATTAATATTTAGCCAATCAGCAAGATCTCTGGCATTTGCTAATGCAGTGGATAAGCCAACTACTCTTACAGGCTTCTCTGTGTGAGATGAGATGAAGTTTGTTCGAGACACAATGACTTCCAGTACTGGGCCTCTCTCGTCCCCTAGTAAATGTAAAGTACATTGAAAAACAGAGAAAAAAAAAAAAAGATTCGTCTGCCAAAGTACAAGCACAGTTCTTCAAATTTAGCAATGATTCTGATAAAAAATAATAACAAAGAAAACTATGTTCACCTAGCAGATGGATTTCATCTATGATGAGAATGGAAACTTTCTGAACATAGCTTCTGTTCTGCCAGCTTCTGCTGATACCATCCCACTTCTCTGGGGTAGTAACAATCAGATCAGCTTGAGCGATAGCTCTCATATCAGGAGTCACATCTCCAGTCAACTCTACAACCCTGTAATCAAGAAAGATATTTTTTCAGACTACATAAAACTGGCTTTATAGCGCTTCAGAACATCTTAGCATTCAAACACTAATTCTTAAAAGAGAGAAGAAACAAAATTATACAAAATCAGATTGTTTCTGACCAAATACTTCTAACAAGATTTTCAAAGCTGTTCTGAGATAAAAAACTTTTCTAGCAAATACCACATAAATACCAAATATCATTCCTTTGCAACACCACAAAAGATGAAGAGGGTGAATATGAGTCCTAAAAAATATATTGCTTATTTTTCAAAATGAAGACACTACAGAAATATTAGTATGTTACAACGTGACTCATAACATCCTGTCATAGACAGCACAAAAGCTTTCTAAACTAAGTTCCTGCCTGCTTATGTGCATAGATCTCTGGTTTGAATAACGAGGCTGGACTGTAGCATATCCGCATTTGTTGGTGAAGCTTCACCAAGAGTAGAGCAGAAATTACGCTGGAGTCATTTTTTGGGGAATATGAGTGGAATTCTTCCAGCTGTTTTACTTTATTATCCTTTCAATTTCTACAAACATTACTTGAGATCCGTCATTTTACACTGAATTTTATTGAATACTGGAGTGTGCTTTGAGTTTTAACTCACAAAAAAGGCTGTATATAGGAGAGTGAAAGGCCTTATATCCTATATGTATACTTTTTAACTCAAGAAAGTATAACTTTGGAAAACATCAACATGACTGATACTCCATATATGTCATAAAGTAACAGCTGATCTCCAACACCTGTGAAGATCAGCAAGAAATTTACGAGGCCAAGGAACAAATCTATATTTCATACTTTATATAAGAAAGACAATATATGAATGCTGGTATTTAGTTCGTATAACTTCTATGAGGTCTTTGATAGATGAGGATTCCACTGAATGCTTATTTTGAATTTCAGTTTCAATTACCAAGGGCACTGCAGAGAGAAATCTCAGCTTCATATTTGATATACTGGCAAGTAATGAGAATGAAAATATGTAGACATCGAAGTGTACCTCTTTTTTCACTTTTGGTTTTGCTCTCACAATGACTACTGATAGCATTTAAAATTTTTTTAACTATTAGAAATTTTAAGGATTATATACAAGCAAAATCTATTTTGAAATACTCAAAAGTATTCTGTAGATTTTATCCATACTTGATGGGCTGTTCTTTTGCTTCTCATTTCTTTGATTAGGTAAGGAGAAACATACTTTTTACCAAGTTTTTCTTCAATCCTAACTTTCCAGTCCTCAATTCTCTCACGAACGAGTGCTTTTAAGGGTGCAATATACACCGCCTGCAAAAAAACCCAAGATACTTTTATTAAATTGTAACAATATGAAAAGAAAATATTTTATACTTGCAAGATTTTGTCATTATCTGCAAATGGATTAAGGCACATGTTCTTCAAATGACCTAAACCAGGACAATATTTAAAACAGACAAACCTGAAAACATCACTTTGTTTACTGAGACATTAACAAGCAAATAAATTAAGAAAAAAAAATAATAACTTACTGAATTGGAAGTATTTGTTGCACTATTTAATATCAAAATCCACTGAATATATAAATAAAGCCATATTTTCCAGGACTAGAAAACCTGGAAACATGCATTCTAGAACAAAAAGAATCAGAATTTCCAGAATTTCCACCTGATTTCTAGATATGTCACTTACTTATTAAAAAAAAAAAAACAAATTAAATTATAAAGCTGATTACTCTGAGTAACATGACATAATATTGTTCTCAAAGAAGCTTGCTGTGCAGGGTGGAATTCTTGACATATAGATATATTTACAGATTTATGATTAAATATTCTGAACCTCTAGGAAGGTCTGAACAGGAAGAAACTGCTGCACAAAGAATTCACATATGTTTTTTAGAACATATAGCCAGATTTTTGGATGTATTAAAACTGAAGAAGTATATTTCTTGAAAAAATGGTTATTTTGTATGTCTAGTACATAAACCGAAAATAAGTCTGAGCTTTATTTTTCATAGCCAGGACTAACAAATTACCTGAAGATACCAAGATTTCAAAGACAAATAAGTGAATTATGTACACTATTTCTGATCAATTCAAAGGCTATTCTTTGATAAATCTCACAATTAGATGTATTTTCCAAAGACTTTAGAGCTAAAATGTAGGTACCTAAGGCGATATGTCTAAGCCAAGATACAGCCACATATTCACTTTGAAAACAAAACTCCCCAAAGCAGAAATGCTGAGCTTTAGGCAATTTGTTTTAAGGTGTAACAGAGAATAGGCTTGTAGTAATTAATTACAATTTATTTATTTAAGTATGAGAGAGAATGGGGCTAGTTGTATTGACATGGAGGGTAACTAATTGCTTTAAAGCAGAATCACTGCTAGTAGAAGATGAAAGGCTAAGCAAAAACAGCTTAGGTAAAGCAGGCAATTACAGAAAAGGAAAACTAGTATGCTGGAATGGCATGTTTTCAGATTTAACACTAATTGCACACTGATTAATATATAAATTTAAAATAAAAGCATATGCATTTTGTATTCAGAGAGTTATAAACTGGAGAAAGCAACATTCAGTTTCCAATAGTCTTCCTAGGCTTCTGGACTGCTGAAAACATATACTAAATGGTTCTAGGAAATCTATTTTACAAACCTTTGATGTGGGATACTTGTTAAAAACTCTAAAGATGGCTAGTTCAGCTGCAACAGTCTTTCCAGAACCTGTAGGTGCTCCAAGAAGAACATTACAGTCTGTGTGATAAAGTGTATGAAATATCTGGGTCTGGATAGGATTGAAGTGTGTGAACTTGTAGAGGACTTCATATTCTGGATGTCCTAAGGCTGTGACAGGCAAAGGTTGAAGATCTAGAAGCTCTACAAACACAAAATAATCATGAGTGCATGACAACAGATGCCATCACATAACAGAGTTTACTATGAAGCTAAAAAATTAATATCTTAGTGGAAAGCTTCCACTGGAAATGGCTTTACCTAATATCTCATATCACATAGAATTCACATTGGGCTATTGTTAACTTCCATGAGGAATACTGAAAAGTTGATTTTACAGCTCAAGTATTTCTTGAAGTATTATAGTTAGTATTCTGACAGCTATGAAACCAATCACTTGAAGAAATTAATGTTTTACTTAAACTGCTTCTTTTTTTCCAGTTGTAATAAGTTCTAAACTCGCTATACTAGATTATATGTGTATGTCCATCTTCTCATGATAACAGAATGAGGAGTAAGAAGACAGCAGTCTGCATATTTCAGATTCATGAAAAAGATCTTTTTAGTAAAGAAGGAAGAGTCAAGATTCTTTGGAGCTTCTAAATTAATGGAGTAATACAAATCAGAGAAGTACAATTAAATTCTGAATTCAATACTTTAAACATGTAATTAAAGACATAATTTCAATAAATAAACAAACAGCCCTTCAATACATGATTCTCAGTATATCTTGAGGGCATCTGCTATCCAAACAATTAGATTATGGAATTTGGAAGATGACATATATAACCAAATTGGATTTGGAAACCTACCAAATTAAGGAGACTGTACTGATTCTGCTATGCAGATGCTTGCTTTGAAGTTGGTCTTCTTTTTTTTTTTTTTTTTTTTTTTTTTTTTTTTTTTTTTTTTTTTTTTTGTGGCTAGAGGTCTCATTTTCTTTTCAGGGTGCTTCACATTAAGGTATGATACGGGAGTTATAAAACTACTAAGGCAATGATGCCTAATATTCTTCACATGCTTTTCCCTGATACCTTATGGCTGTTTTATCATTCCCACTAAAACTGATTTCTTGAGTTCGGTTGAGGAGAAAGAAGGTTTTCTGCCTAGCAGGGCCTCTATGTACTTCATTGTTGAGTGGGAACCAGATGGGAATTGAAATCAATTATCATAAATCCTAGAGGCTCCATAACTGGTGATGTGTAAATATCTTTCTGTTTCTTCTGAGTAGTAGTCAGTGATCAGTCAATTAGATAAAAAGGTTACACATGCTTTTCCAGACAGCGTAGGTACAGTATAACAATAGCTAAACACTTTACAAACACATGTGAATTTATGCATGCCAAAGGACAACATCATATGAGAATGGAGTATGTCTGAAGGCAGTCACTTCACAGACTGCTGGATGAGCCAAATGTAATTATAGTGGAAAGGTCTTACAGTGACATCAGGCACAATGAATGTACAAAGCAATTTATCTATCCAGAAAAAAAGGAGCAAAACACAAACACATGCTTCTGTGCCAAGTGTTAAAAAGGAGGGGGAGGGGAAGGCCATGACCTGATCAGCAGTGCTGAGTTGAAATTAGATGTTCTGTACTGTAACAATGCTTGCTATGATGTGTTCATGTTAGTAAAAATAGTGAAAAGTTGCATATTTCCAAAATTTTAACTGTTTTTCCTTCCCTGAATACCAATTATAATGCAACCTTCCACGCTAAAATTATTTTGAACCAGCCCACAAGAAATGTAATGACTGCAAGTACTAAGACATATCGTAACATACATATTTGCCTAATTTTATTGTCAGTATCAATTTTCCTGTGGTGAACCTGGAATAACAAAAAGGCTGCTATAAAACTGAGTCAAAATAAGATGGATTTTAAAATTTTAGAGAGCTTTAAGAAGTGAAGAAATGGTATCAATAATACAATTATGACAAAATGAAATAATATATACTTTTCTATTATGAAGAACAAGTTAGAAATTTATTACATTATTGTAAAGAAAATCAATGCAAACAAGAAGAATGGAAAGAAAATGATCAAATTTCAAATACCTGTGTGGGGTGGATGTCTCTCTGGAAGAATCAGATGTTGAAAATTTATGATACACACAGCCTCTGCTCCTAACCATCTATCAGACACAGCTCGAATGTAATATTGAGAAGGCAGAGGTTCGAATATTGGGATTGTAAACACTAGTAGTTGAGGTTCTTTAGTAATGACCTAGTGCAAACATTGTGTAGAAAATAATTACTGAACAGACAAATCAGTAACTTGACAAATCGTATAGATTGCCTCACTTTCATAAGTATTACTAACACAAAGCAATAATTATGCATGCAACTCCAAATGCAAGATGCATTGCATCTATAAAATAGTCCACCACTGGCAATGGATTTTGCTTCCATTTACCTCAAGGCAAGACTAACTCTTCATCTTTTCTTTTAACAGAAAGAACATCATAGTCTTTCCTTTTTTTCACCTGGAAAAAACTGTCCCACCAGAAGAGTAGGAGAAAAGAGGGACATCTGAAATTAGAAAACACCTTTCTGAAAGTCCAGGCTTAAAATGAACAACTGAAACTGAAAGATGTGCTTCTGCTTAGCACAAAATCCTGTTCGACCTTACAAATTTATTTCTTACTGAACTTACTTTTGTCTTGCTATGAGATTCTGAATAAAATATATTACCTGTTTTTTCTGAATAATGAAGTACTCTGAATGATAAATGTGATCATTAGTAGGGTCTTCTACCCAAATCCACCAAGGCTCTCCAACAGTGCCATGTACCTATAAGAGCAGAAAACACAGCTTTATTGTAGTTGTAAGGAGGTTCCCAAGATTTGTTGGGTATATTAGGTGGATTTCTAAATTATGCATGTTTACAAAGGAATATAGAAATAAAGAAATCTGAGATATGAGCAATATAACATTTCTAATTAATTTGTCTGCTTAAAGGTCATATTGCAATAAGAGTTTCCTTAATGTGCATATTTCCTTAATGGACATAATATAAACACACTGAAACAAATGCCTCAGCTGTCTACAAATAGACTGAACTGCCAATGTTTCTTCCAAGATCCTAAAAAAGGATTTCTTCTCTCTTTTCTTCACTGTACTTCTGTGTTTGGATTCTGTGCACAGAAACACTGTCTTTTGCTGTCTATCAGAAACATTATTTTAGCAGAAGTTGTAGTGAATTCTGACACCCTTCTCTCCTCCTCTCTCTTTCTCCTTTTTTTTCTAGAAAGAAGCGGTTATCAGATTCAGAATACTGTAGTTTGATCTAGTCACTGCTATAGGATATGCGAGAAGAACACAGAAGCATAGAATCACCAAGGTTGGAAAAGACCGTGAAGATTGTCCAATCAAACATTCACCTACCACCAATATTTCCCCACTAAACTATCTCCCTAAATGTTTCTTGAATGCCTCCAGGGACAGTGACTCAACCACCTCCACAGGGAGCCCATTCAAGCACCTGGCCACTCCTGCAGAGAATAAATTTTTCCTAATATCCAACCTGAATGCAACCTGGTACAACTTGAGGCCGTTCCCTCTAGTCCTATTGCTAGATAGGTGGGAAAAGGGGCTGAAGTCCACCTTGCCACAACTTCCTTTCAGGCAGTTCTAGAGAGCCATAAGGTCTTCCCTGAGCCTTCTCTTCTCCAGACTAAACAATCCTCTCCTCATAAGACTTGTGCTCCAGACCCTTCACCAGCTTTATTGCCCTTCTCTGGACACACTCGAGAGCTTGGATGTCTTTCTTGTAGTGAGGAGCCCAAAACTGAACACAGTACTTGAAGTGCGTCCTCGCCAGAGCTGAATACACCTCCCTGCTCCTGCTGGCAATGCTATTTCTTATACAAGCCAGGATGACATTGGCTTTCTTGGCCATTTGGGTACACTCCTTGCTCATGTTCAGCCAAGCATAAACCAACACTCCCAGGTCCATTTCTTTCATAGAGTCTTCCAGCCACTCTGCCCCAAGCCTGTAGTGTTGTCTGGGCTGGTGGCCAAAGTGCAGGACTTGGCACTTAGTCATGCTGAACCTCATCTGGTGGGCCTCAGCCCAGCAATCCAGCCTGCCCAGGTCCCTCTGAAGTGTCTTCCTACTCCAACTATCTCAACTTAGTATCATCTGCAAACTTATTGATGGTGCACTTAATATCCCCATCCAGGTCATCAGCAAAGATACTAAACAGAACAGGCCCCAGTATTGACCCTGGGGAACACCACTCATGACTGGTTGCCAGCTGGATTTAACTCCATTCACCACTGCTGTCTGGGCCTGGCCCTCCAGCCAGATCTTTACCCAGCAAAGAGTGTACCTGTCCAAGCCATGGCCTGACAGCTTCTCCAGAATACTGTGGTAAACAATGTCACAGGCTTTGCTAAAGTCTAGGTAGACTACATCAACAGCCTTTCCCTCATCTACCAGGAAGGTCACTCAATCATAGAAGGAGATCATGTTGGTCAGGCAGGACCTGCCCTTCACGAATCCATGCTGGCTGGGCCTGATCATCCAGTTGTCCTGCACATGCTGTGTGAATTACATACATACACCTAGCTCTTGATGAATCTCATACCATTTAAGAACTGACACATACCTATATTTTGGGCAACTGCTGCCCTAAAACTGTGTCTAATATATGATTTGGCTAATTAATACTAGTTACTCTGTATTTCTGTTGGACTCTTCCTGGCTGCAGAAAGGGTTATTTGCCCTGTCTGGATATGTTCCTTGGCTCTAACAATACAGTAAGATTTTTCGACTGGAATCTGGCTCACAAGCTTTTATTAAACTTAAGAGCTCCCAGCACTGAAAACTGCAGCCCATTAAAGATGAAGATGAAGATGATGATGTCATACTTAATGTTTACCAAAATGTATCGACTTGCCCACCCCTTCTAAAGGTAAGCAGAAGATTCATGATGAGATCATTCTAGAATTATGAATCCAGGTAAAGGAACAGTCTTAAAAACATGAACTGTTACCTAATATTTTTAACATTCTGACGACAGTACCCTTCTAAACAGCTTGTCAGAAAAGCATGTGATAATGAAGAAGCAATTTTGGACCTTCACTGGCTGAACTGAAAAGGCAGTTATCCATTTTTATTAACTATTAAATTTAATAAGCTTTTTGTCTCATTAGATAGAAGTTTCATTTAATAAAGAAATAAGAAAATCACAAAACAAAACCGCAAGAAACAGCTACCTGATAAAAAAAGTAAAAAAAAAAAATTGAAAAGTTTTTCTAGTTTTGATGAGTAAAAATATGCAAAGACTAGAAGATCTCCATATGTTGAACTGATGAAAGTCTTACAGTATTTCTGAAGCAACTATTAGGAATACTATATCAAGGGGTTGTAGTAAACATGGGCAAAATCTGCTTTTTTGCCATAACCTGTGAAGTACAGAGCTGAAATACATGATTTGAATTCTGTGCAGACCACTTTTGAATTTGTAAAAATCTAGAAGAATCTGAACTTTGTAGACAAAACTAAAAATAGATTGAGAAATTACTTTGTATTACTATGGAAATAGCTTAATNTCTTCGATAGCAATTAGGCAACATGGATGAAAAATAAATGATAAAACTTGTTTCAATCATAACAAAAAAAAAATTCTTATTAAAATTCATGTTAGGAACCCATTCAAACATTTTTTTTTTAATAAATCCAGGTAGCAAGGGAAATCTGACCTCACATAGTTTGATCATTAACCTTCCATTCTCAAGCTAACTTGGTGAAGCTTCCACAAAACAAAAGAAAAAGCCTTTAGGCAGGAAAAATAAATTCCACTATCATCTAAATGTTTATGGAATAAAACTCTAATTTACTTGTGATTAAAGTAAATTTGTGAGGGGATTTATAACTTATTTTTTAATAAAAGATACTTAGTAGGCACCTTTCAGAATGATAATTTCCCTTATCTTCTAAGAGAAGAAAAAGACAAGTATGCTTGTCCACTCTCTCTGTAGAATGTTTCAAAAGTACCAGCAACAATACAATGCCCCCATGTGGACATTCACATTTCATTTAGATTTCTCTTAAATCTATTTCTAATTAACAGATTCAGAATGGAAGGGTGTGGGTATATATAAGCATCCAATTAATACCTTGACTTTTCTGTTCAGGCAAGTTACAATACAGAAAAGGCACTGATGTGAATATATGTTTGTAAAGCCACGAAGAGCAGCAGAACTTGGCATACAGTATGAACTGTATTACATAGCTTTATTTTATGAGTTTGACATTCATTCATATTTTAGAAAGCCATCTGTGTCTCCTGTTTTCTTGCTTCTCCTTTTTGGGTATATAACTTAAATCTGTGTGTGGGACACTACTGATATTCAGTATAAGCCCTTGCTTCAACTTGATGTAAACACTACAATCCTGTTAAAATTAATAGAGATAAAACAAATGATAATTGGGTGCCTTCCTCTCTTCCTCTTAGAGGTGATTCCATTCCTATTATCAAATTGCCTTTTCAGTTAAAATAAACATTATTTTCTTATTCAGATAGCTGTAGCCTCCCTGTAACTGGAGCTAAATGAACACTTCTAGGTTTTCCTCCTTTTTTTTTTTTTTTTTTTTTACCTGATCATTCCATGTGAAGTCAGGAGTGATGTTCAACCGAACTCGGAGCACTGTGCGAGTAATTGGTTGAATCGTTGCTTCCATTGCAACGGAAGGGATTTGATGGACACACTGTTTTACCTTCAACCCAATCTTCACATGATGCAGCATATGACCTGCCAAGAAAAGATTAGTGTAGCAAATTCGCATTTATAGGAAAAATAATCCAACTCCGACTTTCAAATAGGCTTTTAGAAGGAGTATTACTGCTTGCTTGTTTTGCTCTTAGTTGTGTAAATGTCTGACTCTCTTGACCTGGCACATCGGGATATTTTGTGATACTTAACTTGAATTAGGAACCAGAAAAGTCAGTATTAACTCCTAAGTCAGTATTAACTCCTAAGGGGTTAAAATAACTATTAAGAACTTACATGGAAAAAAATATTATGTGAAGCTAGTTTCTTTTCTTCACTGACTTTTTGACCAGCTCTTACCAAGTCGCATAGCTCTTAAAAGCTCAAATACTGACCTTTTACTTGATGAAGGGCACAAAATTGAACTTCTACAATTCCTGTGTAGGAATTCAAAGTACATAAAAACTGGATTCACAGCATTGAATAAAAGTAGTTAATGGCTTAAGATTTACATGACTAGTAATCACCTCGCAGCAGCTTTGATTTTTTAGAATACACCAGTGTGTAAACGAGGCAAAGGAAAAACCAAATGCTGCAGTATTTATTAAGTTTTTTCCACAGTCACGATAACTAAGGCAATAAAGGAATCGTATTATTAAAAAAAAAAGAAATCCTAGTTGTAGTTTACAGCTGAAATCTCTGTTCCTTTGTTCTTTGTATTAAATACAAATTAATGTATATACACAACAGCGATATTTTTGCTTTTTTATTTTTTCTTCCCCTGAAAAATACTGTAACCTCTAGTTTATTTAGGAAAAGAAGACTGATTGATCACATTTTCACTGTAATTGTGAAATTATAATTGTCTGGAGAACATGTTTTAACTGTAATAGTCATAAGTACTCCCTTAAAAAGTACCTCCTTCTAGCTTTTAGTTAAAAACTAAAAATGGATACTGATTTTCTGATGCCATTATGTGGTTCCTGTGTACACCTTCTGATTAAAACAACAACAACAACAAAAACCAAGAAAAGAGAAGAAATGCCATTACTTGCATTATGGGCAAAATGGTAAGGTGATACAAACCTTTTCTTGATATTACAGTTTAGGAGCATAACAGCTTGCAATTGTTATTATTATTATTATTATTATTGAACCTTGACTTTGTTATTTAACAAATTGTCAGATTTTGTCTCTCAAAGGTCTATACTATTAAGTACTGAATGGTGATCTTGCTAGAGAGGCAAATCACTAATGCAGAAATTTTAACACATTTTATCAGTTTAATTTGCAGTCAGTAAAATAACTGCAACTGTTGCAAGTGGACTACTAAAAGTAAAATGATTACATAGGTACAACTTCGTAATGTAGGCAGCATTACAGCATGAGTAGTTTTTGCAATTAGAGATAAAATTTCAGAAATTTATGTTAAATAAAGGTAGATGTCAACTGTCAAAGACTACTAAGGTTTTGCAGGTAATTAGTCTTCTTCATGCCCAAAATCACTTTCTGTATCATGATGTCTGAAGTGGACTTCTGAATCTGTACAGTACAACCATTGAGGTTTTGTACATGTATCTTCTAGAGGACAGTAAGCCTCCTGTCCCAAATGCTGCTTGTTAAAATCATTATAAAACTTTCTATTTTCTTTTTCATTCTTTTAGTTATAAGAAACTATCAACAGCACTTAAGAAATATGACAAACTTCTAAACAAAATCTGTCTATTCTAGAAGATAGGTATACTTGACAAAAGATGAATAAATTTTGCTTGTTCCACAAAGACTGTCAACTGTATTCTGAAAACCTAGACAGCCTATCTCAAATACCACAGTCATTTCTTGGCATTTCACAAAGTTTATGGTTACTCAGCAATAGCGAGTAGATTGTTGCTGTCTACTTCATGGCACAGTGGAATCCAGGATCTGTGCACACAACACAATTTCCCTTCACTGGGAGACCTGGCATTTGTCTATCACTAGGACTTGTCTGAGATAGCCAGCTAACTCCTGTCTTTTTTATTCATTCCCAAAGTGACAATAAACTTTGAAAACGTAGAAGCAGTAACACTGAAACTGTTTTACAGTATCAGAGAACAAGCCTGCATCTGGAAGCTGTGTCTTTCATCATTTCTTTGGTTTTGAATTCAAATAAAAAATGTAAGGCAAGCAAAGCCTTGGTGATAGAAAGAAAGGACAGAGAGGAAGAAATAGTTCTTCAAAAAGAAGCACAGACCAACCTGCTTTGGCATTTAAATAAGGCTGAAGAACACAAAATATCATGGCACATAGTCACCAATAACTTGTTTTTTCATAGTCAAAACCTAAGCCTATTTTCCAGCTAAGTTAGTATAAAGGAAAGCTACATGTTCTACATATATATTGATATATTTCTATCTTGTGTATACTAGTTCCGCAAGCTGAAGGAAGCAAAATTATATTTGTATTTTAATACAAATTTCTTGTTTCTCCAAAGGCAGGTATGGGAAGAAATAAGCATTAAAAATTAAAGAATAAAAACACTAATACTATTCATGGAACAATATATTGTGTCAAAAGCCCCCTGCACAAATATGTAACAAATTAATAATTTGTGAGATATTTCTGAATGAAAAAAGCATTACAAAGCTAGAACTTAAATGTTTTATTTTTAATAACTCTAAAGTTATTATTTATTATGATGTACAGTTTAAGTGAGCTGAATTTTTTTCTCACAGTCCTTTGGCTTAGCTTATTAAATAAAATAGTTACCTTGCTAAATAAAAAGTCTGTAATTCTGCAAACTTTAAAAAACTCATTCAACTTTTTCCAACCTAATTTTAAGCACATAAAAAAGCTTCTTAAGATAAGATTTCTTATAAAATAAGAAATATGAAATCAGACGTCATAATCATCTAAAAAGCAGTGACTACGAACTACATTTTCACTGTAAAAGTATGTATTTTAAAAAACAGAAGTTTTTTTTCTCAAAAATCTGACATTTCAGGTGCAAGGAAAATCTAAGATCTAAAGGATTTTCCCCTAAATCAGAAGAAATATACTGACGTAAGAAGGAGAAATATATTACAAACAGAATTTATTTTCTTAATTTCAATCAGCTTGCGGATATTTTTTCCAAAGTAGTATATATGCATATACTAGAAAATGTCATATGGTTCAGTCAGTTTGTGGATTTTCTCATTTTCATTATGTCAAATCCCTTAAAAAAATAGTTGCTTTTTTTTCTGCAAAGACACCAGTGACAATGATTCTCCATGTTCAATGAAAATTAATGCAGTGTTTCAGAAGCACACCTAGATATAAGAGTCTGTTTTTCTTCTTCTTTATCATTAATAGTATTGCACTAAAAAAAAAAATCCAACTGGAAAAAATAAACATATGTCTTTCAAAGTGGTGTTTTACATAACTAAAGCAATGGTAGCATAGGGTATACATGATTTTAAGTATGCACCTATATGCAGGTATGTATATATAGACGTTTATGTAAAAACACATCAATAGACATGTCCATTCCTGGAGTTGGCATGACATGGGCTACTCTCAAAACTGCGCCATATTACGAGCTGTGAAGACTGAATAAACCTTCTTTATTGGACAGACCATAATAACATGTTAATGTGCTTACATGGCTTCAAGACTAGCAGGTTTGGTTTCAAAATGAATGGCTCAGATTTATCTCAAACTTGCAGAATAATTAATAATAATTTAAGTAGATCAGCATTACTGACTTCTCACCTATTTCATCCTTTCTCATGTCCTTCATCTTGTCTACAGTGAGATTCTTCTCTTCCAACTTTGAGAGGACTGATGGTGGTAACACGGAGAACTGTCTCAAAGGGCTAACCCAGCCCCACAGCCTCTTGTCAATGACTTTGCTGAGATTCAGTAGTCGATATGTCATTGCAGGCCAACGTTTCCTAAGGGCAATCTCAAAAAGAGCTCGAACAATACGAGCTGCATTCTGGAGAGTGAAAAGAAGGCAAAAATGTTGTAATTCACTCAAGTATTCTTTGGAAAATAAAAAGGAACCACAGACTCATCTTTGAGAAACCATAACAATAGATTTTTCTTTTCAAACTTATTTCAAACGCTCTTGAAAACTTTATTTTTTTTTCCATTACTGACTAATGGCAGAACTACCTCATGATTGCCTACAGAAATTACGACAAAAGACACACATTAATCACAGTTGTACTGGCAGGTCTGCCATGGGACTTTGAACAGGACATTAGGGAGTTCTACATTTATTGAGTATCAGTCACTTCTGAATCAAATTCACTTCCTGTACTTAGTATCTTCTTCCTTCTCCCCCATACATCTATGGGGGCAAGCTCAGTTTACATGGAAATTCAAGATTTAAGTTTTTACCTGAACTGTACTTCCATAACTGTACTCATTTCACACTGACTTTCACAACAGTTGCACAGAAGTTTAATAGTATTTTTGTTGCTTTTTTTTTTTCTTTAATAAACATATTACCATCTCCCAAGCTTATTGTATAACCAAACTGTATGAATCAGCTTTGGAGTTGGAATTATTAATATAAGCTTCAATGAGGTCAGTCTTATCTTGAAAACCTAAGTTATGACATTCCTTTCATAAGCTTATCAAATTGTATTCTGAAGTCACGGATTTCCTCTAAGCAGCCAATTTGGTGACACAGATTTGTAGTAGTTCTCTTTTTATTTTGTGTAAGAGCTAAACATGCTGTGTAACTATTGACTGTTTAGCTATCAAACGAAACTGACAAACAAATATATAGGTTAATATGCAAACTTACATGATAAGGTCTAGCAATCAATTTGTAACAGCACATCTTTCTTGTACAAACCAAGAATGTGAATAAGACACATATTATGTTTTACAGACCAAAATAAAAAAAGTACAAAGAACATAAACACAGATTGCAACAGTTTGCTAGATTCAGAAGAAAATCCAGTATGTTAAGAAAATCCTTTCACAGCAACTTCTGTTAGAACTTCTAAATACAGTAAGGCTATGGGTGTAATAAAAATAAAAAGAATATTCAAATTTATAAAAAAATATGCAGTACTCTCCTAATGTTGGATTTTGCAGGTCTTTTTCTACTTAAAAAAGTACATCATACACACATGAAAGGCTTTGATTTTCAAATCAGTTTGCATTAAAAAAAAGTTTGCATATCAAAATTTATTTACATAACTGTAAACATTTGGAAGAATGAACACAGCAGAAACAGCAACAGATATGTAAAAAACTCTATTTTTACCTGTGCAACATATGCAGAATCTGAAATAAGGGAGAAGCTGTCCATCTCCCCTCTGCTAATATATGTTTGGAGGAGGATATTTATTTTTCCATAGTTGTTTTCCACACCTCCAGGAGCAGGAAGTTCACAGAAATCATTCAATAAGGTATCCAGCTCTTCTATTTCTTCTTCTCTAACCTAAAACGGAATTATACTATATGAAGAGGTTGGAGGACCTTGATAAAAAAACTTTTATACTAAAATGAAATATTCCTTATAATATAGTTACGTTATTTTAAAGCAGAGTCTATTTTAAGGAGAAAAAAAAAAAAGAGAAGCAAAACCACATCTTACAGAATGTAGCTAATAGGCTATAATTGAAACAATCTTAATAGTGACACAATTACATTTTATTATTCATCACCATCTATTAAGGTTGCCATTGACATATGAAAATTTGATATGCCACAAAAATTGAATCTTCTGACCCCACCATCCTTCATCTGATGAGAATTCATTTTTTATTTGACCAGAGTAAAACCTCTGTCCATCTGGATTAGGGCAATCTTGAATTAACATTAAATGTATTCATTATAGTTGCATAGTTTGCATGTGGAATAACACATTTTTAACTCAAAACTGTGAAGTACTATGATTCATGATATTAAAGTTTTCACTGTTAATAAGATTAAGTCTCAATATGGGTAAAGAAATATTCATATCTATATTTTGAATAATGCATAACTTGTTACAATCTCACTGATGACCCTTACATGGAAAAAATAGCATAAATCTACATATTCTTTGATTTACTGATAGTCTGTTAGTGTAAAACTTATTTAAAGAGGGTAAATGTTTGGTCCCTGCAGGGAACCAGCTGAAAGTAATTTTCATTTGGACTCGACCACCTGACATACAAAAGACCCTAATACAGTTGGGTTAAAAGCCCCGACTGTCCAGCCACCTACAGGAAAGAAAAAGATGAAGGACACAACCATCACAGATGACTCTAGTGCCAGGGAAATGTTATGCTCTGCTTACATCAACATTTTTGACAGGTTTTTCTGCTTTTGCAAAGTCCAGATCAAAGTTTTGGCTACTGCTGACTTTGCTATCTCAAAATACAGAATTTAAAAAATTACTGTGGAGACATGTTTCTTATTATTAAAAGTCAAAATTCATACTCATGAAGAGGAATAAACCTGGAGCTACTCTTGTGCAAATCAGTTATTAGCTTTAACACTCAGAGCTGCACAGCAAGTGAATCACAACGAACTGGAACTGATGTTGCACTGATGCCATATCATATAAATCTGGGAAAGCAAACTGGAAAAACTATGTTATAAGTTTAGAAGCATTGTTACTGACTTTGCTACAAATATAGAAACATTTTTCTTCCATATGCTTTCTTTTTAAATATTCAATTATGCTAAATTTAGCTCTAGCAAAGCAGTATCACTATCGTGAATAAAACCTGTAGCTCTGAAAATGTTGTATGTATCACTGTGATACCTCATTGTTTATTATCTTATATAATACGAGATATTACAGAATTTCTCCATTAGATAAAGAGATGGCAATGCTCAGACAATGTGTGCAAATACATACATACGTAGGTGGTGAGGGATTTACACTGCCAGTCCTCAGAGCCAGGTGAACGAGAGCCAATTCTGATCTGAAAGTTGTATGACTGTGGTAAAATGGCAATGAGCCTGACCTAATAAACCCTGTACAGTCTGGCTTGCACCTCTATGGGATGGAAGCATGTGCTAACAAGCTGACACCAGCTTGCAAGGTATCTTATTATGTCCTACCAACAGAAGCGGCAAAAAGGGAGGTCGGAATTAAACTGAGCTTGACAGTAATCTTATAGCCTGTACAATAGAATTTATTAAAATAACTTTCTAGATTTCATGTTGAAAATAGAATTCATCATTCTGATAATCTAATATTACCCTCTGCATGAATTATACCACAGAGTTAAATTCAGTGAGTCCTGTATCATTTCTTTTAAAGCAAATTGTTCACGGAGACATCTAATAGAGATTGAGACTTCAAACAGAAATCATCATTCTTGGATGCACCATACCAATAGACACTTATCTTCACCTGTTAATAATTGAGAAGATGAAAAGTTCTTAAAAGCATTTAAAAGGAATTCTTGAAGATCCATAACTTGTTATTAAAGGTGCACTACAGTTCAAGATGAATTATAGATAAATTTGAATGAGAGCATATATAGTTCTTGGCAATCATTCCTACCTGGATAACATACTATAGTAGTGCTTAATATTTAACAGAACTTCAGTCTATAGAAAAGGAGCTTACTATTCAGGGAGTGAGTACTACACAAGTGTTTAGTTCTAAAACAAGCTACTTGCATTAAGCAATACAACTTTACCTTTATTTGTTCAAATTCTTCAGCTTTGGACACTATAGCAAGAATATCACCTTCTGTTTTATGAGCATCAAACAATTCATTGAAAGTCTATTAAAAGAAAATAAATCAATTTAGTACTGAAAATAAAAATGCACGTATAGAGCAAAAAATAATAGTTAACTAAGATTTTAAAAAGCATTTAAGATTAAGAGGCAAGTAAGTAATTGGATTATCAGAGTGATGCAATTTAAACACTAGAAGTTTCCAGAATAACTTCACACTACCTTCAGAAAAATTAGTCCCCTCTAAACTCAGGCTCCAAAAATTGAAAGACATGCAATCGCGTCAGTTCATAAACAAATATCTAGGATATATGTGAGAAGACAAATCTGTGAGACTAATTATACATAGTGACAATAAACAGTCAAAAATGACTAATGCTCTGATTCTTTGGCATTTATTCAAGAAAAATATCAATTTGCTATAATAGAAAGCATTTAAGATGAATGTATAATTTAAACCAAGCTTCCCTTGTACACAGTTTTGTGCCACTTTCCTCACTTATTTGCAACCCAATATGATTAGTGCCAAAACTCATTAAGATTGCATATGGCAAGCTGACAGAATTTTCATGCAGGAAAAGCCTTTTTATTATCAACCTCTATTGCTGAATGTGCTATCGTGCATCAATGGTTGCACAGATTGATAGTATCAAAATGCTTCTTCTAATCCACATAAAAGGCGGCAGACTATAGAAATTTCAAACCTAATCTCATACCAACTCTATTTTTTCCACTGTTGCTTTATATGTAGTTTCTATTTCTCTGTCTTCGTTTTGGTAAATATAATTTCAAAATATATTTTACAAATCAACTACATATTCTGTAGTATCTTACAACTATTTTAGGTATAGGTTCAAAAAGAAGGAAAAAAACCTCACAGAAATAGAATCATATATTTTACCTCTATAGTATTGTATTTAATATAGTAGTGGCTGGCAGTTCTGCCTAAATCTGTTGAAGAAAAAAAGCCGGTTCTTTCTTCAAAGCGAATCATGCGGGCTTTGTCCAGCTTCCTGCCAACTTCAATTACCAACTGTTCTCTGTGCTTTTCTAGACCTGGATCCATCTAGACACCAAATACACAGTTATTTGCATAAGTGAAAAAAAAAGTATCAAATGAATCACTTTATTTTAATAACTCAGTAGTAATAAGTCAGAAATCAAGTAAAAGGAAGGTATAATCACTAAGTTAAGGTTTCTTAGGCTCTCTCTCACAAATAACAACTACATTTACATTACTGACCAAAACCTGACCATACATGACTAAGCAATCAAAATAATATTTCTTTTACAATGCTTTGAGGCTGTCAATACTACATAGGCTGGTAATATTATTAAGGAAACAGAAGTGTGATTATAAAAGAAATGTACAACTAAGTATTTGAAAGAAATTTTAATGATAATGTTCTTTACAAATATTATTATTAAAGTAATATTTACCCTTTATGAAAATGTCTTCTGAAGACTTAACCAGCTTCAGTATCTGACATGAAAATAGTTTTTACTGTATTTCAAACAGAATATGCTTTGCATTGGATTGCTGAAATGATTGCTACCAAAAAGGCTATAATGTCTCCAAAAGCTTTGTGTACGTCAGCAGAGATATTCTAATTACTAAGTTATAGACTTACTGTATAACCATTCATATTAGAGCCCACAAGAAGCATGCTGTCCTTACCACCATTTCTATTTATATCGAAGTTCAGGAACTTGAACATTTTGTCCAAGTAACAACACACATTGACTCATTAGTATATAAAAAACTGGGCAAAGCTCCCATCTGAATGGGACTGACGTATAATTGGACGTTTCTACATCATGCACCTGGGAGAGCCAGACCCACAGGAATGGGTGAAAACGTATTCACAGCCATGTTAACCATCTGCTACATACGCACCTGAGATACAGCTCTAATTACACTAGCAGTGGCAAGTCATCAATCTGAAAAGACTGAAACTCTGTTCTAGTACACAGGCACCACTTGTTTCTGGGCTTGTAGAGTTCAGATTCCTACTGAGTCATATCAGTCCTCTTGGTAAATCTGCACCAGAGATATATGACCAAGACCGCGAAAAGGACAAAGTTTGGAGAATTGCTATGCTTTGGCTTGTTCTGGTTTCCCCTGGACCAGTACTCAGTTTCACCTTTGTGCTGAAGTGGATCATCTAGTGGCTGGTAAAGCTGTGAACGAATATAGCCATCTCCACAAAGCAGCTGCAAGACTAGTTCCTAATATTCCCTGTCTTTGCCATTTGCTCTGAAGCTGTTTCTGCTTAGTTATGGCTTGCCTTAGTTTCAAGTCAAAAGCTAAGATGACAAAGGTCTAGAGTGCTTTTCTCAATAGTAAGTCATGCATCAAGGTCAGATTTCAGAGCAGAGGTGGTCAGAAAAAATAAAAGCAATTGGGATGCCAGATGTCTAACATTTCATAAAACTAGGGAAGAAAAAAAAAATTCAAAATATTTCCCTATCCCTTTGGCAGCCCAAATTACCCACTGATCTTTTGCCTTACATACAAAAGGCCCTAAAGCTGTAACAGTAGACAACAGTAGACTAACTTTAAAAAAACAAAACAAAACAAAACAAACAAATACTAAGGTTTTATCTTTAAAGAAAGGTCACTAGCTTGAAAAGGCTGTGAAAAAATATTCCAGTAGGGAATCCTCGGGTAGCACCCTTCTTGCTGAACTTGCATAATTAGAAGTCCCACAGAGTAAAAAGCTCCAGCCTAGAAGAGCTCTAAGCCACACTCTTAAAACAAGCCTTGGTGTGTCCACTGAAAGAACCCAAGGGTCTGGAGTATATGTATGCAAAGTCAAGAATGCATGATAAATTATATTACTATTCATGGTGTTTTCTCTAGCAGAGAGAAGTGTTGGAGACACGCTCATGTAATTTTTCTAACAACTGCACATACTTAAAACTAAAATGCAGTGCTTACAGGGACAAAAAGCTCTCCTTAACTGTAGGAACAACAAACAGTAGAACCAAAAAAAAAAAAGAAGAGAAAACAGACAAAGGGGTTACCTTAAAACAGACCTCACCTTACATTTGGAACCCTAAATGAAAGGCCAAATGTCTGTAATTCATATCACAGTCTTCACTAACATGGCACTCATATTGGCTAAACTCTTTCTTCTCACTTTGTTTCTCATCATAAATTTTGGCCATTTTCCCATCTCAATAAAAGCCATAATTGGCACTCCTGGCAGACAATGTAAAAAGATGCTAATCAAAGTAGTGGGGCTGGAGGACTCTATACTGGATGGTCCAGAAACTGGCTAGGTGGGGAATGGTAATATGCTGGAGAGAGCATGCAGAGAATGGAATATGTCAGTGCACAGCAGATGTACTCTTGCCTCTCTCTCTCTCTCTCTATGCAGTACAAAACACTCCTTTCTGGGGACAGGCTGGACCTTTTGTGCTCCGAAGTAATCACTGGATGTGGTGAATACTTGGCTCCCTGTGCAAAGGGAAAGAAGTGCTTTGCATTTACGTAGCTCTACTGAACAGCTGGGAAGAGTGTGACTCATGATGATTATGCATATATATGGATTCTGAATGGGTACCATTGGCTGTCAACCAAAACAAAGGCAGAAATAGTCACACTGTAAGATTACTAAGAAACAATAATATACCAGTTAGTAAACTGGATACCTGTAACTGAAACAGAAGGAACAGAATGGCCTAAGTGAGCAAATCTATGGTTATGACCACATCTGGCACTACATCATCTGTATACTCTTTGCCTCTAACACATAAATAGCTTTCAAATTTAAAGCTGTTTTTGTAGAAAATACTGGCATTGGGTTTGCTCCCACATGAACGGATAACACTTGAAACTGATGTAATTTGTTGTTGCTTTAACACAAATAGGAATACCTATTACCAGCACATCAAATCAGAAGAAAAAGACAAGTTCTGGCAGTCTCCATTTTTTCAGCAGCTGAATAAAAATGCAAAAGTAAGAGGAGGGGGAAAAAACTCCTGTTAATTATTTTTTAAGTTTATAAAAACATTTCTGCTAGTGTTTTGTTACTTTTTTTTTTTTTTTTTTTTTTTTTTTTTTTACAAGGTTCCACAATTATGGTCACATTTTTTTAAACTAAAATCAGTTTATGACACTGATCAAAAATATGTCCTGAGAAAAAAAAGGCAGAATTTATAGGAATAGGATAACAATTTTCATTTATCTGTTTGTGACTCTGGATAGAGATATATCAACACAGGGCAACGTACTGTTGGAGCTTTTTGTTTCTGTAGAAAACAGATTTGAGACAACTAGAGAAGGCCTAAATATGTCTGCAGAAGCTGCTTAAACCACAGCCTCCAGCCTCCAGTGTAACTTCCACCGTCAGACAGGAAAGCTATCTGAAAAATATCTCCTAGCATATACATCTACGCATATTACGACGACAGGGATATGTTCACAATATCATGACAAATGATGAAGTTACAAAACATATTCAGGACATGTGAAATAAAGTGCAATTACAACATATTTGTGACAATTGCACCTGCACTATACTCAATTACCTATGTCCAAACTATGATAACATTAAATGCTTTTAACCAGCTATACAGAAAAAAGTAACAATATTCAGATAATCTAAACTATGAAACATCTTGAAAATTTCAGAGAATGAACTGAACTTGAAAAAACTTATGAAGTATGCTCTGATTTATATCAATACACGGAATGGTACTAAAGAATAAATAAATAAATGAATAAAAATCTTACAACAAATCACAAGGAAAAAGAAAACAAAAAAATGTGTGATTTTATAATTTAAATATATCACAGGATGACATATGCTAGAACAGAATCTTACAGAAGGGAAAAAAAGCCAGCAACTCAAGAATACTTTATCTTCTATATCTAGCCTACAATACCGAAACACTGACAATAAGCCAAGTTACATCAACTATCTCATAAAAATGAATGTTACCCTTTGAAGCATAACTTGACCTGTTCAAATACATTTCAGTATGAACAGAAGGGACCTCTTAATTTAGAGTTAAAAGTAGTCTGCTGCAAAAATTATCTTTCTTTTTCTAAACACTTTAAAAGAATTGCTGATGTCAGGTAAGTAGAAATAGCAAATATTTATCCTCACATCAGGGAAGGATTACAGACCCAGAACAGGTTACAGATTTTTTTTAAAATGCATTTTATACCTGATAAGCTTTGTGACTGATGCCATATACTAATGGATTTGCTCTCATCCGTACATAAAGATAAGTGTAACTTATCCACTTTACTGCTTCTTCCACATTTGTTACTGTTCCAAGAGCAATCTGGAAAGAGGAAAAGAGAGAAAATTAAATGTATATATTACAGCTGAATGCAAATATTTGGCTGAAAACATACTGAATTCAGCGCATTAGCATTAAAGAACATGTCAGTATGTTTCCAACTTAAATTATTTTAAAATAAACACAGCACTATATTTTGAATCATTTGTACATCTGTATCCTATGAACATCTAATAACATGGTATGTTCTATGACATTATATTATAGGTAGTCATCCATATGATTCTTCCTACCGCATATAGTATCAACAAATAAAAGATAATACTGAGATACTTATTCAAAAAGTACCAAAATTCTTGAGCAAATATGTTCACGGTAGTTTAAAGACCATCCTTAAAAGAAAGTCTACAATGACAAGATTAAGTTTTCATATCAATATAAATGCACGTTCTGGTCTCAAACTAAATGATATAGACAGTTTAAAGGATTTGCTTTGTCATGTCCCCATAATCTGGCTTATATTTATTGTTCTTAAAAACAGTTTGTTCCTTTTGTAACTAAAAGTTAAACATACAGGCACCTGTTACATTTTTTGTTGTACCGAAGCATAATAAAATGTAACAATATGTGCATAAATATACCTATATTTCTTTCTTTTTTTTTTTCCAAGGACAAATCAGGCATATAAAAAGTTTGGTTGTTTTTTTTCTCAGTAACAACTTCTGCTAATTCAATAGTTCTTTTCATTCTACTTACGGTTTTTCAAACTACTTATGGTATACACATTGTTACATGGCAACTTCAGCAATATTTTCCGTTAGTTACATTCAGGAGAACAGATCTATTGCTTGTTCCATTTAATTTGATTTTAGAGGGATAATTTAATATTTCCTGTATGCCTCAGAAACAAATATTTTTTGGTTGTGACTAGTTCCTCAAGACAAGCAAAAATCCCTCTTACTGAAATTCTGTGATTCGTCATTATTATTTTTTAATGTTATTTTTGTTTTGTGGGCGCTTGGATTTCATGTAAGCACTCCTCTTGATTTGGAAAAACTATAAAACCCTATAAAGTGATTTTATACACATGTTCAGATCCAAATATCATTAAATACCATAGATGATCTTTTTGAAATAACATAAATAGCTATTCATATCTATTCAAAAATAGTAATGCAAGATGGTTCTGCCCTCAGTTAAAAGCTGAAATAACTTAAAACACTGTTGATTTCGATGACTAATATCAAGAAGCAATCCAAGCTTGTTTCTGAAGTGTTTCTCTGTTCAACAGCATAAAAAGGTCAGGGGAAGCCCCATTCTGTTGTTTTACAAAGTATATAGCTACATAATGTATGGAAGTAGCTAGAAAACATTTTTAAACGTTCAGTTTTCCATAGACTACTACAGGATGACATTTAATACAGCCTGAACATTATTACTCTGTTTGCTACCCAAGGTTAATTTCAGCATCTGATTTCTTTCCATCATTCATATCTATTTCAGTGCACAATTTGAAATAGTGTAACAACATTGTCCAGTAATTACATTTTCCCCTCAATCACTTTCACAATCACAAAAAGATAAAATTACCCTTCTAGAAGACAGCGAAGCCGGACAATTCAAAATTAAAAAAAAAAAAGCCCATTTTTTTTCAAATAACTCATTTTATTACTGGCAAATTAAGTATTTTCACAGTTAAAAGAAAAATTGAGAAAAAACTATTAGATTATAAGATACAGTTGGGTTTCAGATACCGCACTGAAACGTAACACTATACTCTCCTTCCGCAATTTCAATGAATATTCACTGAATACTATGCAGAGGAAAACAAATAAGCTACTTCTAATTATTTGCTGCCATCTAGTGTTCAAGTAAAGCTCTCACAGATGATTTAACAAAAGTGCACATTTTCAAACTGCGAGTGACACGGAAGTAATCTCATTAATGCAAACACCTAAGAGTAATTTCAAAACAAAGTTTCTACAAAATTAGGAGACCTCTGCTAGGTTCAAGGATATTTGGTATTCATAAAACCAATAGATAAAGTGATTCTTCATTAAAGAAAAAATTTCTAAATTTTCTAGTGTTCTGTAAACCATACAGTAGTTATGCAGGTAATATAAAGAATCACAGAATCATAGCAGTTGAAGGGATCTCTGGAGATCACATAGACCAACCCTCCCTGTTAAAGCAGGTTCTCTACAATAGGTTACACAGGAAAACATCCAGGTGTATATCTCCAGAGAAGGAGACTCCACAAACTCCCTGGTCAGCTTGTTCCAGTGTGTTGTTTGATTACACCAGTTATCACAAAACTTTGACTGCAAGCAGCAGCCACTGATGAGGTTGCTGGCCTCATACAGGTCAGGTCAGTTCCCAGGACCAGGGCACAAAACTTCAGCTCCCCCCTAGCCTATGCACTATGCCCAGATGAGCCATGTAGTCACCCAACTCCTCCGTGATTTTTTTGGAAAGGCTTTGAAAGAATTCTGTCTCTTCTGATACCTGCTGCAGCTCCACCAAGATGGAAGGCTTTAGATTGAGAAAGGCAAAAACTAGCTTAGATTTGGTCCACCCCTAACCAAAGCACCATCTTATTTATCTTCCTGGCTTAACAAAAAAATTGTCGGGAAATGCATGGAAAGGCACATCTCCCGGGGAAAGTATTTCTACTGTCCAGTGCTGCAAATTTTCTCCTGTTTCTAGCTCTTAGGGGAAGGAAGGAGCCCCAGAAACAAGCTGGGGTCCAGCTGTGGCTGACAGGGAGGGTTCTATCAGGCGGAAACAATTACAGAAGGAATGGTGACCTGCATTGTATGAGCTATTGATGATAGTTCCCAGATAAGTTAAAGTTTACGGCCTAATTAAACCACATCCCCCTGCATCTTATCTTTCTTCCTGTAATTCCAAAAAAATACAGCTGTAGGTATTTTCTGTTTGCCAGCTGGTCAACTGACACAGGACTCTCTCCTCTCAGTTAAGAATACTAACCAGTTAATTTATTTTGTGTTTTACTTTCCACTATGCCCAGTGGGCACACTGTCAGCACAAAAGGAAAAGGGAGTTTCTCCATGCCTACACTGAACATCACTGGCTCTTTACTCCTTTTCTGCTTATTTCTAGAAGAAGGAAACAAACAAACAAACAAACAAACAAACCAATCAAAAAACCCAAAGCAAGTCCACAGGATAGAATTCTCAGTGGATTGGTGTGTTGTAGTCTTATCCTTGTTATCAACTCAATGAAGTTGGGTGTATTTCAGCTTTTTCCACTACCTAGCTTTTCTACAAACAAATATACTAGGCACTCAAAGTCAACATGCTGTTCTGAGACTACCCTTCAGCATCTGCTGCTAGCTAAAGAGAAGCAAGCACCATACAAATTTCCTCTGAATTCTTAAAATAAGGCAACTCGAGATTTTCAGTTCAAGGTAATACCCTTGCATTTAATAGCTTTAAACAGATTTTTATGCCATTTTCATACAGATTTTGAGCGATGCTACCCTTCAGACACAACTTCCTGCAGCGAGCAGTTCCACAATCTAACTCCCCAGCTGGCAACCTTTTGCATTTTCTGAACCTGTCACTGACTCAACCCAGCAAGTATTTCCTGGTTTTGTCCCAGGAAAAGTACAGTATTTTGTCATGTCATTCTTACTTCACAAAACTCTATTATGTCATGTCCTATTTTCCTTGTTTCTGATCTGAAGAATGCAGGTATGCCTGTGTGTTCCTTCCATAGAAGTGGATCTATTCCTTTGTCTATCACTCTTTGAAAATTTCCTGCTTCTATAGAATTCATTACGAAATCAGAATTAAAAATACTCTGATTTTCCCCCTCATTATCCAAGTTTTCTTCCCTGCACAACATAAGCCTACAAAATTCAAGGCTCTGGATTCACTTTGTGATTGTGCAGCTAGGATTACATACTGCATTACATCAAACACACGAATCATTGCCTCATTCATAGCTGCTACCCACTCCTGGCAAGAGACCTGATCAACCACATTTGCTTTTGGAAGCATGGAGTCCTCCTATATTTCCAACAGTTGTCTTCATTTTATTTGTTTTTCTTTCAGCTATTGATTTGCTTATAATAAATTAAGAATTCCAAGAGTTTAGAGGTGCTTCTGGCCTTTCTTTGGTTTCTCTTTACAACCACAGCATGGGCATTTGGAGCATTTGAACTCCCTGAATGATTCGTAGCAAAAGCAGACTCTCTTCCTAAATCATGTCATGTTGTCATACAACAGTGCAGATTTTCTGTTGCTCATAGAAGTCTCTGTTATGGTAAAAAAACCAGTGGGCATCTGCTTGCTATCTACATTTCTATGACAAATCAGTCAACAACATACAGTTAGTCTCCATATAGTGCTATTGTTACTGTCAAAAGGATAATATTTATAAAAGATGACAAAAACGGAGTGTGCTTCCTAAGACTACCTACTGATTAATATGATGGATTATGTTTTAAATCTATTGACTTTTTCAGAACACTGCAGCCTTCAGAATAGTCATCTCCAGCTACATCATGATTTCAAAAACTCCTGTATCCTTCTCAGAATATTCCACTGACTAGGATCAAATCAAAACGTATAGAAGCTGATACCAAATATAAATAAATGAAGTTATTTTCCAAAACAAACAACGCAAAACCTGACATGAAAAGTTCTTGTAACTGCTCTAAGCATTGATTTCCTGTAACCTGGCAGGCACTAGTTTTTTCCTGAATATCACATCACTCAGATAACAAATCAATGGCAGTTTCATGCCCTTGTTACCCCACTGACTTTCAGCATTTTTCATTTGTATTTTTACTAAAAAACTACCACAGTGATTAACAAACTTCTCACTGCATCTTCACCTGGTTTAGCTGTTCTGAAGCCACATCACCTACACCACTTTAAAGCCATGAGTAGACTGTTATTTTCAGATAAAACTACAATTACCCTAATGTTTGAAAAGGAAAAAAGAAATAGTTGGCCTTCAAAGAAGTACAGAACATAGTTTTCTATCCTTCACTATAGTGGCTAGGAGAATTAAAAAAAAAAATTGCCTATACTGTTTTATTCTGGCATCTAACCATAACAGTTTATTTTTGATCACTTTTATATATTCATTTATTTACACTTCATACAGAATATTTGCTTGTTATTGCTGAAACTCAAAATATAATTTTCTGTCTACACTAGATAAATAGTTTTCTGCACTTTTCTCTGAATCCCCAAATCTATGGTAGAACTGCTAGTTTAAATATTTTTCATTATACTGCACATAATATACTTATGTATCTTTGATTGCATAAGTTTAGATGGATACACACTAAAAAACTAATGTTTTCTTCTTCAGTTCTATTATTTTGACAAGGTGGGAGAATTAACTTCTTAAAGCTGCACATTTGATGTAACCAAATTATTTCTGCACTGTGTACTAGCAATATTTTTCAGAGTACTATTTGGATAGACTGTTACTGTTAAAAGTCACTAGATTTCAACAGAGCTTTCCTCTACATTTAGAATTCCAGTCAAGTTTACGTATTTGAAAAGAAACAACTTATCAAAAATATATACTTACTTGGACAAATACCTTTTTTTTAGATAAAAATCTGAATAAATCTGAATAAGATTGGCTTTATTGTTGCCAGTCTTATCTAAAATTGTTGCAACAAATTGTTTTTCTTTTTGGACAATTTTTTATGTTTTATCATTTCTATTCTAACCACACAGAGCCCTTTTTCCTTTGACTGTTAGCAATGTGTGCTTGCAGAGCAGAATGCCAATTGTAACCTGTAGGCATGGACAGCAGGCTGAGGAAGGTGATTCTCCTACTCCACTCCACTCTTCTGAGATCTCAGCTCAGTCTAACAAAGTTGTGGGTGCCTCATTCCTGGCAATGTTCAAGGCATGTTTAGATGGGACTTTGGGCAATCTGGTCTAATGGAAGGTGCCCCTATCATGGCAGGTAGGTTGGAACTAGATGATCTTAAGGATCCCAAACCAAAATATTCTGTGATTCTATGACTTTTTAACCTTTTTTTCCTCTCCATAAAATATCCAATGAACATAAATTCACTTGCCCTCTTAAAAAAAAAAAAAGGCTGAACACTGCACTTTAGCTGAACACCTCTACTTTAAGAATGTTTAAATTTCTGAGGGTTTCTTGTAAAAAAGTGTGTGTATGTTTGTATACACAGATTCTTAACTGGTTATTACATTAGATAGTTTTTGAATAGTTTTAATATATTGGAAGCCAGTACTCTCATTATAGCCACAGCACTTCAAATAATCAAATGCATTTTCTTTGAAATTGAAGCAAACTGAGAACTTGCAATTTATAATAAACCAGTTACCACTGTTTACCACTGTGAATCTGACACCGAAAACAAGAGTTCAAGCTAAATATGTTATTCTTCCTATGTTGTGGTCAACCAACTGAAGTAAGTTTATTTATATAATAACGTTTTCATTTCTTGAGGATTTTAGTTTGCTAAACGTTTCTACAGCTTTACCTTAATATTTTGTTCCTCCATACTACTAGTATCGACTAACTTTTGTATAAGACCCCTGACATTTTCACATCTAACAGTTCACTCTTCTGTAAAATACATGCTTCCAGTAATAAAGATTTAATTTTAGATATTTTATTTGTGAAAATAACACTTTTTTGTTTGTTTGTTTCAAATAATATTAATCCTTCTAAGGTTTGTTAGTTTTTCAAAATAATTCAAAAATTACCTCTGCATTTAGGTTGTCGGCAAGACTTTCAAGAAACTGGCTTTCAATTGGATTCTGCTGTGTAAGAAGAGTCAGGTAATGACTGAGTTTATCATGAGTTGTAATAATGATGCCTTCTCCGAATTTGTCAAACTGAGGCCGTCCAGCTCGACCAAATATCTGCATGACATCTAAAATTCCAAGGTCAACAAAGGAGCCTCTTTTTGCAGCATATATTTGTGTTCCCTGATTGAGGAAAAGTTAATAAAAATTAACATAAATACACATGAACATAATCCTGATGAGCTGAATACTGAAATTAGGCAAATACAGCATGATTTCAGAAGTGTACTTTAACTAATCCTTTCATAATCTTTGATATATTTAAATCTTTACTATACAAACTAGACTCCCACTAGTAAGAATCAGTTTAATGAGATATAAATAACATTTCAAGTCCATCAGACATTTCCCCTCCAGCTCCCAAACCCACAATAAAGATCTCGCTATCTTTCTTTTAAGACAGATAACCATGTGCAGAGTAATATAAGCTCTTACCTTAATAACAACAGCGTGAGCAGGAAGATTGACACCCCAGGCAAGCGTAGCTGTACAAACTAGCACTTTGATATGTCCATTAGAAAACAGGTTCTCAACCAAACTTCTGTCTTGCCGCAGCATTCCTGCATGATGAATACTAAATCCATCTGGAAACAGCTCACGCAACTGCTTATTTCTGGATCTCTGTACCTAAAATAGAAAAGCATAAATGTTAAATTCACTTTCAAGTGCAGTACAAGAAGCACTGTACTTAAAAAAATACAGGAAAATAAACCACTGAATATTATTGAGTCATATGAAAGGAACTGTTTATATTAACATTGAACTTTTTCTTAGCACCAGTATGTCACAATTTTCTATAAATGAATTTGAATCATTTTCATGCTTTGCAAAGAATACACTTCATTGTTCAAAGGAACACTATTTTTAAAAATACAGTTTAATGTAAACAGAGATCCAAATCTACTGATAACCAGTATGGATGCTGAAATGGACAACTCACGTATGTCTTTTCCTTAAAAGTCTTTCAGTCTATACAAGCAGCTAAAACAGGCTAAAGTAGCAGGCCACGCGCAGGAAGGGATACCATTCCCATCTCCTGCCATTACACACACTCTGCACTTGGCACAGTGCGGATTAAGAAGCTGACAACAAGTAACCAAACTGTTCACCTACCCCTCATTTTTCCCATATATGGGAGGCTGGGATATCAGTTTGGAAAAATCTCACATCCTCCAGCCTCCCTCTGCATGAGATGCATGTAAGAATGTCTCCTTTACTGCTGGGTGCCAGCTTTACCATGCTTCTCCTCAACTGAAGAAGGACTCAAGTTGAGAAAAGCTAGTATTTTTCCCTTTCATACACTAAAATCTAAAACTCAAATCCCTTTGTAGCATGCCTTCCAGAAGGAACAAGGAAGGAAAAAAGAAACCCAAACACTTAGTCAGGAAACCCATGCCACCAAAGCTCATGACACTGTAGCCAATTGGGAACAATGCTCTTTCTTTTCAGAAACATGGCTTTAGGTCAAAATTCAAGTATCACAAAAAATACAGCTCTTTTATTACAACTAAGATGACAGGAGCAAAGGAAGAAAGGCCCAGGTATAAACTAGAATAAAAGCTTTCACATAAGCTTTCATAAGTT
Source organism: Pavo muticus (assembly GCA_016647715.1). Classification (NCBI taxonomy): domain Eukaryota; kingdom Metazoa; phylum Chordata; class Aves; order Galliformes; family Phasianidae; genus Pavo; species Pavo muticus. The sequence goes on along the minus strand of JACDJE010000570.1, from coordinate 292,756 downwards.
TAAATACAAGGCCACAGAGCATGCTCTATGCAAACTTTTTTTACCCTGGACCCTGGCTACTGGTTCCTCAGATTTTCATATTTCAATGTATTGATTTGTCACAAACACCTTTTATTTTCATCCCATCTGTTTCGCAAACCACTGTCTTCCAAACCTGATCACTGCTAATTATGACACCAGAAGGGTTCCTGTAACGATGATGCTGATCTTTCCCCAAAATAGATTTCTTTATTATCACTGTCAACAGAGAATCATTATTTTTCTATGGGCCACTAGATAATTAAATTTTTTTTTCTCCTTCTTTTTTTTTTTTTTTTCCTACCACTCTATTTTTAGCCCTGCAGATTACAGTGAATTAATTCTAGACCAAATTATGGGGTTTTTTTTCAATCTTTGTATTTATTTGCACCTGACACACGGGCACTCAAAGTTGACTTAAGAGATACAGACCAGGTAAAGAAAAATACAGTTTGTATTACTGGCATACTGCCAAACATGAACAATAAGTCTCTGCAAACACAGAAATAAATAGGAATATGGAATAGGAATATGCAATTATAAAAGACAACATGAAAAGAAAAATACCGTAGGAAAAACACTTTTCCTAGCTTCACAATTCTCAACTTCTCAATATCCAATCTTTTCTATTTTAGGCATAATTATTTCCTGTTCACTTAAAGGAAATCAAACTCAGCTTTTAACTATATATTAATTATTGGCAAATTTAATTAATGCTACAATGCTTAAAAAATGAATTAAAAAAGGAAACAGTTCATGACACATTTTCTTTATGAGACAGAGAAAGGAAACAAATACATTATAAAGAATACAAAGGCACCAAAGATTGCATTTATAATACATCAACAACAAATCCCACAGACAAAAGGCATGTAGAAAATTCACTTCTGTTGCAAAGCAATGAATAATTGTGACAGCAATTTGGATTGATCTTGACTACATTCAGAACTTGCTGTAAGCATTAAACAACATAATTAACTCGTATCTTAAAAAAAAAAGCACTTATTTGTATGTGATAGAACAACTGTCAGAAATTCTGCTTTTTTTAGTAGAGGTTCTTGGGTCTCACATATCTATTTTGCAGATCTTAAGGTAACCATTTTTCAAAAAGCACAATTAATCAATATCAAAAATTACACTCTATAAATTACCCGTAGCTGAAAAACCTACTCTTAAACTTGCACAATTAAAAAAATTACATACTTCTGTTTGTAACCTTAATGCTTATGTTGTGTAACTCTCATGGAAAAATGGGCCAATTTAGGAATAGAAAACTAGACGAATCAAATATTTTCCTATATAAGAGAGGAAACTTCTATTTGTTTATAGAATCATAGAATGGTTTGGCTTGGAAGGGACCTTTAAGATCATCTTGTTCTAAACCCCCTACTATAGGACAGAAAAATTCCCTCCAGCCCAGCCTTGAATGCTTCCAGGGAGGAGGCATCCACAACCTTGCTGGGCAACCTGCTCCAGTGTCTAACCACACTCACAGTAAAGACTTACTTCCTGATATCTACCCTCTTCCAGTTAAAAAAAAATTTCCCCTCATCCTGTCCCTCATCCCTCCCCTGCTTTGCCATAGGCTCAATTTGAGTACTAGAAGGCCGCTATAAGGTCCCCCCAGAGCCTTCTCTTACAATTATATGAACCACCAGTATATACCACTAGTTCAGAGAAAGGAACTTGTGAACACAGAAAAAAAGGAAAAGGGAACATTTTGTGTGAGAGAACGCACTTAGACATGGCAATGACAGTCTGACGAGAATTCAAGTACAAACTTTAAAAATTAATCGCGTAAAAACAGGCAGTTACAGCTATACCAAACAGTTGTGTGTCTAGAAAGAATATTTGCATGCTCCTAAAATCTACTAAACTAACCTGAAAATACTGAAGATTTCATTAATTGTATTGAAATCACTTTGAGTTTCTTTAATAAATTTGTGGACATTTTAAATTACAAAGTTAGCTCAAGAACACCGGAGGTACCAAATTTTACAAACACTTGAGCACATGTAAGAAAAAAACAACAATCAGAGATAGCTCAGTGATAGCTTAGGTGACTTCTTACACGATGTACACCCTTAATGACAGCATATTTGCAAACAAACTTTCTAAACTTTTCCTTCAATGAATTGCATGGTTGTTCTACTAAATCCAGATTTAAGTGGTTCTAGAGACAATGAAACCAACGATTACAATGAGGACTGCTCCAAAAGTAATGCTTCCTATTTTACTGTGTTGTTCCACAATGCCAGAGGCAGATGTTGGTAGTATGACAGTAAAGTAAAGGATGAACCTTTTTGCCAAAATTCCTTTATGTTTTGTTGCCGCATGACAGATGGCAGCAGAGGGGCAGTCAAACAAAGTGGCATCTGACATGGAAGTATGTATGAAGCAAAGGTGTGTCACTGAATTCCTCCATATGGAAGAAAATCGCACCCGCTGACATTCATTGATGCTTGCTGAATGCTTATGGAGACCAGTGGATGTGAGCACAGCGAATCAGTGGGTGGTGTATTTCAGCAGCGAAAGACAAGCCACATTCTGAACAGTCATGCAAATTTTCATGAGTGCAGCATGCAGGCTTTTGTTCATTGCTGGTGAAAATGCATGGCTAATGGTGGTGACTATGTTGAAAAAGAGCTCTGTGTAGCTGAGAATTCTATCAAACAGTGTAATCATGCTCTTTGTATCTGTTGTTGTTTCCATGAAAACAAATAGGAGGCACTATTTTTAGAGTGCCCTACATATATAATAGAAGTGAAACTATAAAATGCTAGAGTATCCCTCATCTTGCTTTATTACAGACTAAAGTGTTTTGCTTAAAATTTATATGAAATGTTACTAAGTGCCTCAGGTGTACGGAGAAGTTGTTATGACCTCTGGGCACTGGTCGTCTGATTAGAATTGATTTTCCTTCCCCGCCCATATCACTCAAGAGGGCTGCAGATTTATGACCTCTGCTTACATGTGTGCGTGCATCTAATACACCATGTATTAAATAAATTCCTAGTTCAGCTTGCTGCCACCTATATTTCTCCTTTAAAAGTTTTAAATTTCATGCTCATCTTGATTAAGACATTAAAAATGTCACAATTAGACATGAAAAAATATACTTAATTTTGACAAAAAATTAGGCATATGTAGCGAACAAGCCCCGAACATTTAAACAAGCCTTAGGGCATTTCACCAAAAACTTAAATCGACAACAAGATAACTTCCCTCACACTCTTCCTTTACTTTACTTGCACCTGGTATCCCAAAGGTGTTATCATTCCTACAGACTATGCTCCACACGCTTTTTATCTGAACTATATATCTATCCTAAATGAACCATCAAGAATTAAACTTTCAATAGGCTTATAGCTTTTTTTTCTTATTTTACCTAAAAAAAAAAGCACTAAAAAAAAAGGTAATAAAGTTTGATTACAAGAAGCAGCTGCCAATAATTTATTTCTTAATAGGTGAAACAAAAGTTAGTACCTTCACTGATCTCAGATTGCTACGCTTTTCTTGGACAAAGATTGCCATGAATTGGTAAAATCAGACTTTATTTTTCTTTCTGTAGGTTACTTCTTCCTCCGTTCTGCTTCTAAATTTTGAAAATATGTTTGCAACTTTGAATTTCAGTGTTTTTTTCCCCCTAATAACACTTTTTGACAATCATGAATTTCCTTCTAGCAACAGAAATTGCACAGGCTACTCTAGGATTTTTCTCACGATTGCCCTAATGCAGCAAAACCTCACTCATCTGATTGTAAGACTCAGTCATCACAATTTTCCCTCTGCAGAGTTCACAATAGGGCAGCACTTGCATTTTGCTCAGAATGCACCATCATATTTGTTCACTGGTTTGGGCAATGCTGAGCATTTCATTCCCATCCTTTGTTCTTTGCACTGTCCTAGCACTCTGCAAATTATGAGCCTTGTTAGCCTCATCTGCTGAGTGCTGGCACTCAGCATAGGTATCACAAACACCTAAAACAAACAAAATAAGGTACTGAATGGCTGCTTCTATTAACACTACTACTGCGTGATGAATGTTCAGTTATTTCCAAAACAATGAATTTGTATTTTTCCTACAGAGATCAGAATCTATATAACCCTTTCATTGACCTTCTACATTTCTTAAAGCTGCAAGAAGACAAAAGCCTTTTTTACTTCATTCAAATTAGTTGTACTGCTGAATCTGCTCTACCTGACTCATTTAAAGAATACTGAATGCCTTTCAAAATTCATTAGATTAAACTAAGATCCACTAAGGAAGTGAAGAGGGTCTGAGAAATGCAGAATGAAAAAATGACAAGTTGAAGATTACATCTTTGGGCCTATCCTGCTCCATAAATACAAAAACAATTAACAGGACATCTGTATATATGAGGACTGAAATGGCATTAAACACCCGCAGGTTTGCAGGCTTAGAAATTATGAAACTAGAGAGTTGTTTTTTTGTTTATTTTACACATGACAGGAGATTTGTTCACTGGCTATTTTGTATTAACAGAAATAAAGGTGCAGTTTAATCTGGCTATAGAAACCTACGTTATATATAAAAAACTTGCCATGAAGCTCACCTTAAAAATATACACAACAGTTTAACATGTTGGATTGAGATAGTGCTTCTGTATTGATATGCCCTCCCATTACTTTCCTTCCTGGGAACAACAGCATTATCACTAACTGATCACACTGGGGCTGGTTCCTGTGAAGAACTCAAGAATTACTGAGAGCTTTACTCAACAAAGAGGACTTACATGACCTAACTGATCATTTCTGGATGGATGTAGGCTGGCCAATATACTATTCTACTTAATAAGTATGCACACTCATTCTCTAAATCTCCAGTCTTTTACTGTATCTAGCTATTAACTTTGTACAGTTATCCCAATGTAATATCTCTGTCTAACACTCACTCTTTTACTGAGTTATAATTAGTGGGTACCCAGCAAGATAGTATTTGAAGAAGGTAATTCTAGCAAACAAATGTGAATCAGTTTGAATTTCTCCTGGAAGAGTCAATAATTTAATTGTCTCCCCCTGGAGATTTAAGTTCACTGCATTAAAGTTAGAACTGTTTAAACCTATGAGTTACTGCTCTGATCAATTTACTGAAATCATCTCAGTAAGTTCTGTAAAGTGCTCTAAAAATACCTCTGAAGGAGAAAGAGGAGAGTAGTGTGACTGCTTTGCTTAAACACATTCCTCCACAGCATATTCTATCAGTGTAAAGATAACAGTTCTTCAAGTGAAATCATCAGGAACACAAGTTAGGAGTTATTTTATGTATTACAGTATTACAACTGCTTTTCTTCTGAACTTTATCCTCTTCGTGTGCATAATGTAATGATACAGTATCCTGAGCTGGAAGGTACCCACAAGGATTACTGATTCCAACTCCTGTCTCCACATAGCACCAGACAAAATTCAAACTGTAGTTGAGAGCATTGTCCCAGCTCTTCTTGAACTCTAACAGCTCAGGGCTATGACACCCACCCTGGGGAGCCTGCTCCATGCCCACCACTCTCCGGTGAAGGACTTCTCCCTAATCTCCAACCTGACCCTCCCCTGACACAGCTTCATGTGTTGCCCTTGGGTCCAAACTCATTTACCACAGAGCAGACCTCAGCACTGCCCCAAAACACCCCTTGTGAGGAGCTGCAGCTGCCCTGAGCCTCCCCCTCAGCTCCTCTGCTCTGAGCTGAACAAACCAAGGGACTCCAGCTGTTCCTCATACATCATGCCTTCTAGCCCCTTTCCCATCTTTGTAGCCCTTCTTTGGACACTCTTTGGTCCTTCTTGTTTGATGGCACCCAGAACTGCACCCAGTGCTGGAGGTGTGGCCACACAGTGCAGAGCAGAGCAGAGCAGGACAATCCCTTCCCTTGCCTGGTGGTAGTGCTGGGTCTGGTGCACTCTAGGGTATGGTTGGCCCTTTGGGCTGCCAGGGCGCACTGGCTCAGATTTGTCTCTCTTAATGCCTACCTGCTATAAGAGGGAAAAAACAAACAAACAAAAAAAAAAACCCCAAACCAGTTGTATAGATAATACACTAAGTCAACCTGAATTAGAATTTTGAAACGTGGACCAACGCAACATAATTCAGTTAAAACCACACAGAGGTGCCTTACAACTATGTATGAATTAATGATACTCATAAAAAGGTTTAAGAATCTAGAATGAAAAATAATTATTCTATGTAAACACAACTAGCAATCTGCACTAGGTTCACAGAGGAAATGTTGTTCATAGTGACCCAGCTTAAGCACCACAGTTGAGTGAAAACACAGGAAGAATATAACAACACATTTGAATTGATAATTATAATTTTCATACTTTGTAAAATCATAAGCACATTTCTATTGTTTAAAGGAAACACAATAAATAAAATGTAAAGACATTTTTGCATTGCTTCAGTGTAAGTCTGGATTCCACAGTGAGCAGAAAACTACATCTAAATAATCTCAAATCTTGTTTAAAAAGGGGTTAAAATATTCCAGTTTAGTAAAAACATTTAATGCACATCAATTAAAATGGATTTAATTTTATGACATGAATTTCAAATGCATGCAAAATCAAGTAAATCTTTATGTTCTCTCTCGTCAATTCAGAATCACACTGTTCTCCCTCTGGGAGTATATACACAAAACCTGTAAAACTCTGAAAAGTATTGATACTCTGCCCTTCAAACAAGAAGTCCTGCTGTCATATTTGTTAACCACTTGGAGTACACAGAGTCATCAGTCTTGGTCTGATTTGCAGACAGCAGAAGGCATTTTCAGTTTCCTATTAGGAAACTAACCAGTAGGGAAGACACATAGCAATGAGAAGAAATTGATACAGCGAGAGTTTGATGACATGCAAGTGCAGTATGGCAACAGATAGGATAAATTTGTACCGGTTTCAGTTCATACACTGACAACCTCTGGAGACCTAGTTAAATCTTTTGTTTCTGTGCTTAACTGTGCAGAGATTTCAATATTTCCGCTTCAACTGAAAGCTGATATTGCATGGTTTCTGTAAAAGTATTTGTTATATTTGGGAAAACATCCTTTGCTTCTCTATAATACTCAAAACTGCCACTCTGTTGAGCCATGAAAATATTAGATGCATTTTTACTCTGAGACAGCTAAAGCAGAAAGTGTTCTCAACGTCTTTCCAGTACAACTGCAGCTTACTTATGACTTCTCATCACTATTTTTAGTGCAAATATTCACCAAAATCTATACAGAGACATTATTACCCCTAAAAGAAGAAACAAATGCATCTGTGAACATCAAGTGTATTTCTCATTTCCTAATTAAACTATAAAAGTTCTGCCACAACTTCACTCCTATGCAAAGTGACATATTGAAGACTATTGAGAAGAGTGGAATTTGTCTTACAAGTTTGTAGGCACTGTAAAAGTGCAGTATGGATTAATAATCTATATGGTTTTCAAGCAGTTTTACACTATCATGAGTATGGGGCATCACGAAAAGCTAAATCTTATCTTAAAACAGGAAAATAACTGTTTCCTTTTAGAAAGATACCACAGGCATTAAACGCCTTTTGATTTGGCATTGTGGCTTGTTTTTTTTTCCCACTCTTCTAGCTTCTAGATGGAAGAAGTAAACATAATGCCAAGCAGGACTGGTTAAAGAAAATGCAAGTCAATGAAATAAAAGTAGTACGAGTTCTTAAACTAAAAACGTCAATTTGTACCCTCTGTTCATTAAGTGACTTAACTATATAATCTCAACTTTTAGAAGAAAAAAGATAACCATATTAGCACATCAGCACATCTGCAGCATGATAAAAATATTTTTTCTCTGATAGATGTATTCTAGTTGATAAGAAAAATGCAAGAAAATTCATAATGTAATTAGCATCCCATAAAAGTTAACACACTTTTTTTGTTTGCTAACAGTATATTAAAGAAGTATCAGAACCGTATGTTTCATTCCTTCTGTGTTCTTGCTATGTAAGAAAACTTTAAGGATTTGAAATGTAGCACACTGTCACCAAATATCAAATCTTACAAGGAAAATAATTTTTGAGAAATCTTGAAAGAAAATAAAAATGTTTAGATATTTATGCATTTCCATACTACAATGTTCACATAGTCTCATCTGACTATTTATGAGTGATAATTTATCTGATGAAGTACTAACAGGGAAAAAAAATCCCTTAAAAAACTAATAGATCTGTAAATTTTGGGATGAGCGGAACCTGCTTCATCATGAATTTTTTATTCCTTGTGCCCATGTCCTGACTCAAATGCACATCCCATCACATTTCCGTAACTTCATCTCTCTCAGAATTATCTTTGTCTGGTTCATATTTTTTCCTGCTCTCAGGAGAAAAAAAACCCGTATCTTAGAAATTAACTCCGTAAGACTCAATACTTATTATCAATGCCACAGTCAGCTTATTATCACACCTTTGGCAACTACGTTGTCTTTTTTGTTAGTTTTACCCTAAATTACCAGCAAGCTGCTCTCAGAATCTCTGCAATGTCAGAGCTTAACTGTGAAGCCTGTAGGCTATTAAACATTGTTCAAAGTCAGTTTCAAAGGTAACACAACCTTTTTACACACTTGAAAGGGCACAGAAGTAGCACCTAATAAGTGATGTAACAAAAAGGTTTATATAACTTTGCTCTTTTGGCTAGCAGACCTGGGAATTTAGAGACTGATTGTCAGTTAAACAGAGGCAACTATCAGGCTTTTTACCGGATGAAACCAGCTCCTTTAAGAAAGGAGCAGTTCAAAGAGCGTGACTTCATAGCCAGACTCAATGCCAAATGAAGGCATATTTCCACAGACATCTGCTAAATTATAAGATCCCTTGTGGTTTTAAACTCCATCCACTGGAAGAAACAGGTTTTAATATTTATTGTGCCCCTCTCCTCTACTTCAGCAAAACAAAGAAATGGAAACCAACCAACAAAAAAAGTTCCTCCAGCCTTTATAGTTCGATTATTTTATGTCAATTATCAGCTTTATGTTTCATACTTCATGAAGCCTACAAGATAATGGTTAAGTTTAAAAATCATAGAGATGACACAATTAAGTATAATGAATTTTGACTTTGAGAAATTATATTTTACCACTACCATTCTTCAAGCGTGTAAAAATCACACATTGCTCTATTTTTTCAGTAAAGGAACATTTATTTTCTTGTGCAAATAATTTTTATAATACACTTGCACTGACTGTGAAAAAAGTATTGTGTCAATGTTAATTCATCCATCTCCTTTGTTAGGTGTTTGTAAACTAGATTAGAAATCCTCTCTCAAAACTACTATTAAGATTCTATAATTCATACACCATTACTTTAAAGCAGTCTAAACAGTTTCTTCAGCAAGATAAGTTTAAATGTTTTGCCCACACAGCAGACAGACTGTATATTTAGGAAAATTTCTCATTTATATCAAGCATACCATGGAGACTTAATTACCTAGCAGAGGGGGAGAAAGGAGATTGCTACTTTCTCAGTGCAGTGCACAGCAGTACACAATTGACAGGAGTCCCTCTCCAGCCTGGATTCATTTCCATTTTTCATACTCTGTTTACCTAATGTGCATACATTAGTGCTAATAACAGGTCAAAAGAGTTAAAAACTATACTGTAAGTTTCATTTTCTTTAATCTTTTAATTATATTAAGTTTTCTGTACAATAACCATATTTGTTCTAATCATTATATCCTTCACATGCTTCATTTCACAGCCCTGCCTTCTTCAAGAGCAGTCCAAACTCAAAAGGCTTTGCAAAAGTTATTTACCTAAAATTTGAAACTGTATCTGTAATGCTGCATTTGTTGGGGGGGGGGTTAGGACCCCACGAAAAAGCAAACACTAAACAATTCCCTTAAAATTAATTTATCTTCAATATTTTTCTGCTTGAAGTAATAACACTTCAGAACTGAATATCTCTATACTGTTCTAATGATAGAAATAACTGAAGTTGAAATAAAAATATATATAAAGAGGATTTTCTTCCCTTACATTATGAGTGAAAACTAGTCCTATCTATGTAAAATAACTCTCTAACAAATTTACTACAATCACTTTCAAAACATAGTAATAGCCTTGTAACATGGAGGAAGAGAAAATTCCTCTGAATCCAAAGAAGTGAACCAAGTACCATGGCTCAGTGCTAAGGCAATCATCACATTTGTGGGGTCTTGTTACATGTGTATACCATACCATTATCACCAGGATACCAGTTTTCAGTGGTTTCAAGATGTTATTACTGATTTAAGAATTAAAATCAGATTAAAAGGAATGTAGAATCTTTGACTTGTGCAAAACCTACAGCTTTTTAATTTGATAAGCATGCCAAACATTTCTAAAGCTTTTTCTATTTTGCTTTTCTCATGCACTTTGAAAGCCAGCATAAAATATCATATGACATATAAAATTAATGTAAACAAAGGAAAATAATAATATCAATAAATATTATATTAAATATATCATAAAGCAATTATACCATTATATAATTAAGCACCTTTAGAAATTGGCTTACACATTTAAAATCTAAACCTCTGAAGCTATTCAACAGAAGTATTTCTTTTAGTTAATTTGTATTTGAGGATTTCAGGTAATTTTTTTTTTTTTTTTTTTTTTTTTTTGAGCTTCAAGTATGAAATGGCTGATTATCTTGATACAGAAATTTTACACAGAATAGAAGCCCAGAGGCTATACTTATGCATTGGTGTTCTCTCCCCTATCCCAAGTGACGACCATTCACTGCAGGAAAACCTATTGCACCTGTCATCTGTGATAGCATCAGACAGCCTTTCTAATCAGATTCATAGAAACAGATTGATGACTTACATTTTTTGGCATCGCCTTTTAATCTTGAGAGCAACCTAGAAAAGATTTCCTACTCTACTTCAAAAGACTTCACTCGAGATAACTATATAGTTCCATCATATTTGTTTAATCTGTACACCACTAAAGCTAAAGATAAAATGGCCAGCTAATGTTGTCTGATGTGGAGAATTCCCCCTAGAAAGTAAAGACAGTGCCTGACCATTTCAGATAGACCTCCTTGCCAGCAGCTTGCTATGGCAGGGCTCGGTTTGAGATAATGACACCAACACTTAGATGCCTTCATGCAGATCTGTACAGCTGAAGTAGGAGCCCCAGCAATCCTCACAGTGGCCTGGCAGCAAAGGCTTGGTGCAGCATTCCTTTTCCCTGCCTGCTCCATGTCTGCCCCAGGCTGAGCTGCCTCAGTCATCCTCTTGGCTGCCCAAAATGTGCTGACCGCAGCAACGGGAGCTCAGACACGACATGCATATGTAGATATAATGTCCAGACTCCTAAAACTTGCATGACATGTCACCGTGGAAACCACTCAGGGGTCATATTTCTGATCTAGATTAATGACCAAAAATTATCCATGACAGAATTAGACAAAATAGACCCACAAACAATCTTACGTTGCAACAAATTTCTACTGTAACTGGCTCAGGTAGCAATGCAACACTTGCAAGTGAGGCCTATCAACAATAACTCTTAATTATCACTCACCTTTCTGAGCAACTCGGAACCTACTTGAATTTGCATTTTTACCCTCACACTAATCTCTTCTTATTCTGATAGTGAGTATTTACTATCACTGAGAAACTGAAGAAACAATTGAAAAGTTAATGGCCCAACACATGAAAATTAATCAGATCATTCTATTGCTTTAAATGCCTGAATATAACAGAACCAAGGAACGTTACAATAAAAATAAGGAATGGAGAGTTTTCATCTCTTCTATTGGTGACAGTAGCAACTTATTTGGGGGCATTATTTATCAGAAATTCACTTCCTACTCATCAGAATCAACAAATGTAATCATGCACTTCCCCATAAGATGTTACTTTCCCACCATTCTTTATTTGCCAAGACAAAACTAAGCAATTGATTTACAGACTCTGTCATAATCTTACAGGTCACAGTGCAACTTAGAAGTATGACAATAAACAGTTTCCTGCAGTGTGATAAAGTTGATCAGAACACAGTGTAGCTGAAATGTTCCCAAACTGTTGTTACTTAATCCCAAATGGTGGGATTAAATTCCTTATAAATCTTTTTTTTTTTTTTTTCCCCAATAGTAAAAAACGCAAGCAGTCATTAAGTGATTTTTTCTTATCTGTGCAAGTTAATAAGATTATTGATTATATCTTTAGTTTGAGAGTAAAATTAATGACTTTTGTGAAGAGCGAGTGTCTGTAAAATGCCAAAGTTCTCTGAAAGTCCTCAGTATACAAATTCAGAGAGGAAAAAAGGTTTTCATTAGCACAAATATTGGACTGTTTAGTTTACTATCAACTATTATTCCAGTAATCAAAACAATTATTTACTAACACATATGGAAAGTAAAATTCTTTAAATTGCCAGATAAAATTTTTAGCTTGCTTGCTAAAACATGCATTGCTTCAAGAATTTATATTTGTTTTTAGTAACAGTTAACATAGCACATTTACGTTATTATACATATACGTCATACATCTATATACTATACATGTCTATTATACATCATAGTTATCACACATGCAACTTTTACAAGTTGTGTTTTAAACTCTCATCCACTAATGTATGCAAAAAGAAAAAAGGAAGAAAAAATGGAAGGAACAGGAGGAGTAACTTAACTTCAAAATTTCATATGAATGTAAAGAAACAATCTTTCAGGTCAAGCAGATTTTCCTATGTTTTTTTTTCAGGATCACATGCGAAGTTTCCTGAAGCATTTCATTTCCTGATGTTCCTACCACTAATATGTAGGCCAAATGCACTGCAAATACACAAGCACTATGGGAGACCATTCAAAATTCATCCATCTAAGACAGACGATGTAAATTATGTCTTAGAGAAGCTATTTCTATCCATTTGCTGTATGGACAGACTCCCAGCTCAAAATGCTACGAGATGCAGGAAGTAGAATGCATTTACGTCCCCCTGCCCCACAGAGACAATGTGTTTAATCGTTTCTCATGAAACAAATATTTCAAAGTAAAGAAGAATGAATATTAGTACACTTATTTTTAATTTTCATTCTTCAAAATGTTCTATAGCCTAACAATGAAAAGTTCTTCAGTTACCATAAAATCAGCACCATGGATGTGCATTAACAAGTGCGGCCACAAGATGGCTCTCAATACTTAGAATTAAAAACCAATCCGAAAATGAACTAACACTGAATTTCAAATAGCTTTTCCCCCACTTATTAATGGTTCACCTCAAATTAGTCCTAGAAACTTTACTCCCACAATAGAAAAATAATTCTTAGATATTTTAAATTTGCTTTCACCTTTCAATAAAGAATTCAAATGAGGTATTTCTAGACCATGTGTAACAAACGCCAACATACTCCTGTAGTCACACAACCCTCCCCAAAAACTAAGTCCTCTTCATATCTAAAATTCATAAATATGTAAAAGCAAATTCCTTTTTTTTTAAAGTTAGTTTTCAAGTATTAATTAGTACTAGTTCTGTGTCATGATAAAAAGTACATGAAACTTTACATTACAATATGAATTTGCATGTTGATAACCTCTTATACAGCTTGTTCACTTCCAGTATGCTCTAGCTATATTCTTTATGTTCTTAATTATCATTTTACCTTTCCTTTCAAAGATTTTTTTAGCAGTTGTGGGTTTTGTTGGCAACCTTCCACCCATTTCCTTACTCATTTAGTATCATAAATATCTCTGGTTTTTGTTTTGTTTTGTTTTCATTTAATATTTATCTTTTCCACAGGTACAAATCTGAAATTTAAAGAAACTGGACTATGTAGGAAAAAAAGGTATTAATAGATAGGATTATGATTTTCAAGTGAGTAAAGAATTACTTGATTCTGCTAAAAAAATAAAAGAACACTCCAAAAACATAAAAAAGGATAAATACAGTGAACTTAATTATTTTTTATGCAAAAAACCAGGTATATAAAATGGAATTTGTGCCTCTTTATCATGGTAAACAGAACTGTGACATGTTGCTGTGCTGTGCTGTGCTGTGACTATGAGCATGACAGATGTTTAAAACTCACCCACAATAGTTAAGTTTCTAGGATCAATACAACTGGAAAACAATTCATAGAATCATAGAATACGATAAACATAGATTTGTAACAGGTAAATCATAACTGTAGTGAGAGAGAGCAGAAGAAGATTCATAATAAAGTCTTTCACAGAGTTCACATGTTATGCAAATTATGATACTAACACAGTGGTTGAAAATAACCTCAAGTTTCCCTCTGACTTTTCACTATGGATCTATGAATTCTTCAGACCAGTATGGTATTGTGAAAGGATAGACGTCTCTTACAATCACTGTCTCGGATATATTCCTGAGACATGACATCTCAGCGACTACTTCAAGGAATACCTAACAGATACAAAATCTAAGAGTGTACTTGAGAATAACTCCTACAAAGTGTTTCAAAATTATCTGCCCAGGAACACGAAACCAGACAGGTTTTTAATGCTATGTTGCAATGAAAACATTCTTCTACTATGTTCTAACTATTGAATCAAGAGTCCAGAAAACCATTTCTGAACGTAAGGGGCTTTAAGAGAATTATAATATTGGTAAGCTTATATGAGTGTTTTTAACTTATAAAACACCATGATGGAGTCACATTTTCTTACTGATTTCAGTTCCAGAAGCTTGCTGAAAATCCACATCTGCAAAACATTGTCTGTTGTATTAGGCGACAGCGAGGCTGTCCCCTCCACATCAGGGGGTGGAGGGTTGGCCGTGTGATGTCATTGATGGGGCGGGTAGTAGGCGTGACCAACAAACCGAAGATCACGGGGTCGAACCTCATCCGTGCCTTCAGACAGAGAATAGACTTGCCACAGACTGGCAAAAGATTAGAGAAGAGGTGGAAGAAAAAGGTTTGGTTACTGCATTTCCCGTATTGGTAGGACAGACTGGACGGGTTTGGGTTCCATTAAATCCAAAAGGAGTCACTCGATTATTAGAGGCGATAGAAAAAAGGGGGTTAAAATCACCTATAACTTTAAATGCATTAGAAGCCCTAACTGAAGCAGGGCCTATGGTCCCCTATGATATTGAGAACCTTATGCACATGGCTCTTAAACCCGTACAATATTCTCTCTGGAAAGAGGAGTGGCTAACTATTCTTAAGCGAATAGTAATAGCCGCAGAGAACGATCCAGCTCACCCAGTGCATGGCACAAATTTACTCAGACTTACAGGATCAGCACCAGGCATGCTCAGTCCATACACTCAGGTAGCTATATTACGTCCAGGAGAATTGATAGCAATTACTGATGCAGCCTTAGAGGCCTTTAGAAGAACTGCTCGCACTGCAGAACCATCTACACCCTGGACAGAAATAATCCAAGGTCCAACTGAATCATTTCAAGATTTTGCTGATAGGCTAATTAAAGCTGTTGAGGGGTCTGATTTACCTAAAGCTGTTCATGGCCCTGTAATTGTGGATTGCCTTAAACAAAAGTCTCATGAGGCTGTTAAAAATCTGATCCGTACAGCCCCTGCAGAGATTTCTACACCTGGAGAACTTAAGTATGTACTAGATAAGCGGAAACCTGCTCCTTTAACTAGAGATGGTTCACTGGAGAAGCCTGCCCTGCTTGTACCTCTCATTGCTGAAGTCCTAGGTACATTGCTAGGTCGGGACTTCCTTAATAGTGTGGGTGCATGTATTACAAATTTATAATAAGGGCCACTGTCTGCCAGTTATCTACTGCATATGTGATACCTTTGCAGTGGAAACGGGATGCGCGCCCCGTTTGGGTAGATCAGTGGCTCCTTCCTCTGGACAAACTTAAAGCACTCATGCAATTAATTTCTCGAGAACTTCAGCTGGGGCACATAGAGCCCTCTCTCAGCCAATGGAATACTCCGATCTTTGTTATAAAAAAACGCTCTGGTGCTTTCCGTCTGCTGCATGACTTGCGCGCGGTTAATGCTCAACTTGTACCTTTTGGAGCAGTGCAGCAAGGTGGACCAATATTGTCAACCATACCCAGAAAATGGCCATTAGTGGTAATAGATCTTAAAGACT
>JACDJE010000570.1:262928-273824 GCA_016647715.1 Pavo muticus | reverse complement strand
TGTTGTATTAGGCGACAGCGAGGCTATTCGGGATGTCACGGGATAGTGCCCCCCCGAGCTCAGTAATTGGACAATACACCTTTAGGGGTGTAGACAAAGTAGAGCAAAAGGTATATAAACGAATGCCACGTGTGATTAAACGCCATTTTGCCATTTTCTGCACATCATATTGGTGTCTTATGCAGTTCTTGGCCCTGATCAGGTAATTGTTTATTCTCACAAAGGGTTAATACAGCCTGAACAGATCAATAACGTCAACAATTGTCCTGTGTTTTTCTATGAAACACTGTTTGGTGTTGTATTAAGCTGTGTCCTTAGGTCTTACTCCAAAGCTAACAGTCTCTTTCCCATTAGCTTCAATAGGTTTTTCATTTGGACCCTTCAACTGCAAACCAACTAGGACTTCTTTCAATTATTTAGCAATACTACAGTTTAAATGAAAACATGGCTACATGAATCTAAAGGTCCCAAACTCTGTTCAGATTTCTGATTGCTGTCCTTGATAAAAAAATGTAGAACAATACTTCAAAAGAAGTGATCTCTAGAATCAAAGACTTTGCACTGGAATTCTTTGTTTTATTATAAAATGCATGCATTTTGAGGACGGAAGTACCCTCACAGACATAAAATGTGCAGTACTTTTCATCATTGATGCAACTGCCTTTGATTCCAGAGCTAACTGCTTTTCAAGTATTATTACAAAGAGACTAGAAAGGCTTTTGCAAAACTCTTGGTTTTCTAAATTCTAGACCCTAAGGGTTTGTCATCCACTGCTATGTTTTCAGTATTTTGTCAGCAGTTCTTAATATTTTAGAACTTCCAAATTTCCAGGCCAACTTACACAGTTGACTTCCTACACTGCTGAATTTTTTTTTCCTATGTAAATAAATAAAGATAGGGAAGAATCTCTAGCAGACCAACTACCAAAAACAGAGCTTGCAACCTTAAGCACAGAAATAATAATGACAGTTCTGCACATGGCAAATTCAAATTTAATCTCATAGTTCTCTTAATACCCATACATAGAGAATGAAAGATCTTTGCAGTAGTTGGCAGAAACCAACATGATTTCATCAAAAACATTTTTCAAGGTAATTATTCAAATAAATAACATTTTACAAGCTCTAATAGGTCCCTATTTGGAAAAAAAAAACAAAACAAACAAACAAAAAAACCCCTTAATTCAGAAGATCATTTTTATGTGTTCAAGGTTGATGTGTAAGATTTATTAAGTGGAGGTTCAATTTGCCATTGAAAACTGAGCAGGAGCCAGTAAATACTGCCTCTGTAACAATCAAGATGCTGCAGACTCTTGGCCATGGGCACCTAGTCGGTGTGCAGGGTAGACCATTTCAGGTCTTGCTGAACTCAGGGAATCAGCAGCTGTATACGTAACATTTTCCCCCAAGCAACAACAATTACTTTACATAGTTACATAACATTCCAAATTATTTTTCTTACCTGTACATAATTTTATGATTACACTCATCTTTACCTACATAAACTCAATAGTCTTGGTCCTAGTTTGGGGAAGAGGAGGCTGAGGGGAAACCTTATTGCTCTCTTCAAATACCTGAAAGGTGACTGCAGTGAGAGCGGGGTTGGTCTCTTCTCACTGGTGACAGGTGACAGGACAAGGGGAAATGACCTCAAGTTGCACCAGTGGAGGTTTAGGTTGGATATCAGGAAAAACTTCTTTACAGAAACTGGAGGTTAAGCACTGGAATGGGCTCCGCAGGGAGGTGGTTGAGTCACCATCCCTGAATGTGTTTAAAAACTGTTTGGATGTGGTGCTCAGGGACATGATTTAGCGGTGGGTTGTTAGAGTTAGGGTAGTATGGTTAGGTTGTGGTTGGACTTGATGATCTTTAAGGTCTTTTCCAACCTGAGCAATTCTATGATTCTATTGGGAAACAAAGACAATTGGCTTTTCTAATATACAATATTACAAATATATTTAGCTTCTTTGAAATTTATTTTTAGCTGTGTACTTCTAGTACATAGGGAACTTGTCCTATTTCACATTTGTCTCAACAATCCATACTTCTGTAATTGCATTACATAAACTTATGAAGTCACTTATTTACTTTTACAGAGATGATAAACCAATACAATAGGGAAAAAACTTTTGTACATAGAACCACTTTTAGTAGAGCTTCAAATGTGTTTCATCAGGCATTTTCAAATGGCTGAGCAAATTAGATTATCAGAAGGCAAGATACATAGAAGACCTAGTAACTTTTTGATTTCTATAGCAAGGGCTCACAAAGCAAATGTGAAAAACTTATTTGCGAGTACTGAACAGAGCGGTATTAGATACCCTGGTGGCACAAGCACTTTTTCAGACCCAGGATGACTACATTATGTGCTGACACCATTTTTTATTAAAGGAATAGTAAATAACTATATATTATTAGATTTTAAATGGACCAATGGCTGATTAACTGTTGATATAAATACAGATAAAGCAAGATGCCATAATGCTTATAACCATGTACTTTCTATACATAAAAAAAGCAACAAAATATTCTCTCAAAGGCAGGATGATGCTGAAAAAATTTTACTCATTTAATTAGAAAAGTTGTAACTGTGAACTACAGCACAAAATATAAATTCAAAGCCAAAAAAATGTTCAAATTTGAAGTTCTCATGTAAAATTTTTGGAAATGTTTTCAGGTCATACACAAATCATCTCCCTGTCAAAACAGGATCCGTCTTGCTTGTCTACTGTTTTTCCAGTGTTCCATACAGGTTAGTAATTATTTTAACCAACAAAAGTCTGAAGCTGAATAAAACCAGTGCCTGAAATACATTCCAATTCATTCCACACATTTGGCATCCAAAAGGTCTAGAAACATCACCTTAGTTCTTAGTATTTTCCTATTCTAGAGAACATAGTAGAAATTTTGGTGGTATTCATTTCAAATATTTTTATCCCATTTAGACTATGGGAGATGCTAGGACATAGCAGCCATGTGTTTTTCGTACTTCTTGAAATATTTAGTGCATGTTATATCTTACCATTGCTTGACAAAGAAACATATTCACACAGTCATTCACAGAATCACAAGGTTGGAAACGACCTGCAAGATCATCTTGTCCAACCATCTTCCCATTCCTATTAGTACCACAAGCTACTAAACCATATCTTGTAGCTCCTCATCCAGGCGCCTCTTGAACACTGCCAGGGATGGCGACTCCACCACCTCCCTGGGCAGGCCATTCCAGTGCCTGACCACCCTCTGAGAGAAAAAGTTTCTCCTAACGTCCAACCTAAACCTCCTTTGGTACAACTTCTGGCCATTTCCTCAGGTCCTATTATTTGCCTGGGAGAAGAGGCCAGACCCTTTTTCATCACAGCCTCCCTTCAGGAAGTTGTAAAGTGCAATGAGGTCTCCCCTGAGCCTCCTCTTCTTCAGACTAAACAATCCCAGCTCCCTCAGCCGCTCCTCATAAGGCCTGTGCTCCAGACCCCTCACCAGTTTCGTAGCCCTTCTCTGGACTCGTTCCAGGGCCTCAATGTCTTTCTTGTAGTGAGGGGCCCAAAACTGAACACAGTATTAAAGGTGCGGCCTCAATAGTGCTGAGTACAGGGGGACGATTACCTCCCTGCTCCTGCTGGCCACGCTATTTCTAATGCAGGCCAGGATGCCATTGGCCCTCTTGGCCACCTGGGCACACTGTCGGCTCATGTTCAGCCGAGCATCAACCAACACCCCCAGGTCCCTTTCCTCTTCACAGTCATCCATCCACTCATCCCCAAGCCTTTAGCTCTTCATGGGGTTATTGTGGCCAAAGTGCAGGACCCTTCACTTGGCCTTGTTAAACCTCATCCCATTTTCTTCAGCCCAGCGATCCAGCTTATCTAGATCCCTCTGCTGGGCCTCCCTACCCTCAGGCAGATCGACACCACCTCCCAACTTGGTGTCATCTGCAAACTTACTCAGGGTACACTCAATTCCTTCATCCAAGTCATCAATAAAGATATTAAACAGGATGGGCCCCAGCACCGACCCCTGGGGGACACCACTTGAAACGGGTCACCAGCTGGACTTAACTCCATTGACCACCACCCGTAGAGCATGGCTCTCCAGCCAGTTCCTTATCCAACGGAGGGTAAAACTGTCCAAGCCACGGGCAGCCAGTTTCCGCAGAAGGATACTGTGAGAGACCATGTCAAAGGCTTTGCTGAAGTCTAGGTAGACTACATCGACAGCCTTTCCCTCCTCTACCAGTCTGGTCACCCAGTCGTAGAAGGAGATGAGGTTGGTCAAGCACGACCTGCCTTTCATGAACCCATGCTGGCTGGGCCTGATCCCATGGATGCCACGCACAAGCTGTGTGATCTCTCCCAGGAGGATTTGTTCCATGACCTTCCCTGGCACTGATGTCAGGCTGACAGGCCTGTAGTTCCCCGGATCCTCCTTACGGCCCTTCTTGTAGATGGGACTCACATCGGCAAGCCTCCAATCCTCTGGAACCTCTCCAGTCATCCAGGAGTGCTGGTAGATAGCTGAGAGCGGCTCAGCAATCACCCCCGCCAACTCCCTCAGCACCCTAGGATGAAGCCCATCCGGTCCCATTGACTTTTGACAGTCCAGATGGAGGAGGAGCTCCCTAACTGCCTCCACCTGAATCTCTGGGGGGATATTCTGCGTATCAGCCCAGATTTCCAGATCAGGGCACAAAGTGCCCTGAGGATAACTGGTCTGACTATTAAAGGCAGATGTAAAGAAGGCGTTGAGGACCTCAGCCTTCTCCTTGTCTTCCGTGGTCACATTCCCCCCTGCATCAATTAAAGGATAGAAATTATCCTTGGTTCTTCTCTTGCCATTGATATATTTGTAAAAGGATTTCTTATTCTCTTTTACTGCAGTGGCCAATCTGAGTTCAAGATGGGCTTTTGCCTTCCGGACTTCCTCCCTGCACACCTTAGCAACTTCCTTGTAATCTCCCCTAGTAGCCTGTCCCTTCTTCCAGAGGACAGACTCTCTTTTTCTTCCTGAGTCTCAACAGTAGTTCCCGGCTCATCCACACGGGTCTTCTTCCCCTACGACTCGCCTTACGGTATTCAGGGACAGCCTGTTTTTGTGCCTTTAAGATTTCCATCTTGAGGAGTGTCCAGGCTTCTGGACCCCTTTACCCTTAAGGAGAGGCTCCCAAGGGACCCGTGCTACAAGCGTCCTGAACAGGTCAAAGTCCACCCTCTTGAAGTTCAAGATAGCAGTTTTGCTAATCACCCTTCTGACATCTCCAAGAATAGAGAATTCTACAATTTCATGGTCGCTCTGCCCTAGACAGTCCCCAACCTTCACATCACCTACCAGTCCTTCTCTGTTAGCAAAGAGCAGGTCTAGCAGGGCACCACCCCTGGTAGGCTCTTGTACCAGCTATGTAAGGAAGCTATCTTCCACACTCTGGAAACCTCTTGGACTGCTTCCTTTGAGCCATATTATATTTCCAACATATATCAGGGAAGTTGAAATCCCCCACGAGAATGAGCACTGGCGATCACGCGACTTCCGCAAGCTGCTCGTAAAACGCCTCATCCATCTCCTCATCCTGATTCGGCGGTCTATAACAGACCCCAACCAAGATGTCTCCCCTACAGGCCTTCCCCCTGATCCTCACCCATAGACACTCCACTTTATCATTTGCAACCTCAAGCTCTTCAACATCAAAACAGTCTTTAATATAAAGGGCTACATCACCACCCTTCCCTCCTTGTCTATCCCTTCTGAAGAGCTTGTAGCCATCCATCACAACACTCCAGTCATGGGAGCGGTCCCACCATGTTTCAGTAATAGCAGCTAGATCATAGTTAGCCTGACGCACAATTGCTTCCAGTTCCTCCTGCTTGTTGCTCATGCTGCATGCATTGGTGTAGATGCACTTCAGCCGAGTCATTTGCCTCACTCCCAGCTCAAACATCATTCCCCTTGGCTCTTCTCTTGTGAAGCCTGTACTGTCCCCTTCCCCCGTCATAATTAGTTTAAAGCTCTATCGATGAGCCCCACTAGCTCCTGAGCTAGGATTCATTGCCCCCTTTGAGATAGGTGGGTTCCATGGTTGGACAGCAAGCCAGGGGCCAAGTAAACTACCCCATTGTCAAAGAACCCAAAGTTTCTGGCTCGGCACCAGCCTCTGAGCCAGTTATTCATTGCTTGCACCTTCCATGCCCACTCCAAGTCCCACACTGCCCCTGACAGTACAGAACAAAAGATAGTCATGAGACTGTAAAGCAAAACTTTGTTTCCTAGTCAAGTTGGATGACCTAATAATTATAGTTTGTATTTGATAGGAAGGAAACATCCCAGGAAAAAATTCCTCGTGTTTGCATTTTCCAGCATGACTTATCCAAGTTCTAAAAATGAATTAAAGATCTTCTTCTAACAAAAGCTTAATAAATGTCTTGTCATCTCATGTGAATAAAAATTTAAGTCCTAAAATTTTACACTTTCCTTTTTATTGATTTTATTGACTAAACTACTTTATTGACTAAGATTACTTCTTTATATATCTGTACTTACACTGCTCCAAGGTGAAGGCCTGTTTGGTGGAATGTGGAGGGTGAAAATTTTATTTTGTTTTTTAAGCATTCATACTTCATACTGGTAACCAATAATGAAACACAAGAGAATGGTACAATGCTGCATGACAGGAGGTTCAGACTGGACATCAGGAAAAAAAGTTTAACCATGGGAGTGGTCAAATATTGGACAAGGCTTTCTAGAGAGGTGGTTGATGCCTCATGCCTGTCAGTGTTCAAGAGACATTTGGATAACGCTTTCAGCAATACGCTTTAACTTTTGTTCAGCCTTGAAGTGGTCAGGAAGTTGGACTAGATGAGCTTTGTAGGTCTGTTCCAGCTGAGCTATTTTATTCTTTTTAGCATTGAAATCCACAGATCTTCTAATATTGCTTTTGTATTCTATCAGCAGCAGTGAAATCTGCCTAAAAGTTTTTTAGTAATGTTATTTTCATTCCATATTACAGAAGTTGTTCCTTTTTTTATCTATCAGTTTTCATTATAGTTCATATACAGTTTGTGTATACTCTAGGTTTGTCAAAAACATGTTGCTGTCACTCTAGCACCCACTAAAATAATTTAATTCTAGTTATGCTTTTTTGCTAATGAATCAAAAATTCNTCCTATGGCCTTCACGTCAGATGCTATTCTGTTAGACTGCCCTGCTGCTGCCATCTGTCACACAGCAACAAAATGTAATGGAATATTGGTGGGAAGGTTCAGCCTCTACTGCCATACCACCAAATCTGCCTCTGATGTTGTGGGACAACATAACAAAACAGGAGCCATTACTTTCAGAGCAGCCCTCATATATTAACATTGAGGACACTGCCCCTTACACCGACAGTACTACTGTATAGAACAAAGCAATAGTACTTAGCTGCAGATTGTCTTGATGACTCAACATAACTAAACCAAGCAGGTTTGCCTGCTTTCCTTCATTCAAAGCAAACTTGTTTTGAACTACTATAAAGTGATAGAATTAATTATGCCCTGGATTCAGTTGAGACTTTGTATTCAAAACTAAAGGCAAAGGTAAGAATATACTTCTACTGCAAACTGGACTCTCCAAACCTAAATGTCCAACTAAATCCTACTTAATTTAAACTTCTGCAGGTCAGTATTCACCAAAAGAGTAGGACTGTACTTTGGAGAACACATTTTTTTTCAACCTGTCAATTGTCAGGACCACACTCATTTTACCTCTGACCTTTAACAGGACTACTGAATAAAATATACTATGCATGAAATATGAAGAGCTTCATTCCATTCTTTGAGAGATAATTAGCAAACATTTTCCAAAAGTAAAAAATATAGTAATTATAAAACAAATAGAGAACTTCAGTATATGTCTGACATTTAATATAGCTGAATTTATTTGAATATAGATCATCATTTATTCTCACAGTTTCTTTAATGGCTTATCAAATATTAGATACGTTATTAATAAAACAAAAACAAAATGAGGATTTTCTCTGAAATAATTAAATGTCAAACAAATGATTACACATCAAATATTTGATGAATGTTCTCTAAAAATTCATTTCTAATAATTTAAAAACATCTGACTAATTAAGAGGATTAGTAGAACTGCTTTCATATTTTAAAGGCCAGCAAAGCATACAATACTCTTTTCTATTTTTTTTGCACCTTCTGTACATTGAAGTAGCCTTCAATTGCACTTGTATCTAAACTACAAAATGTATGATTTGGCCACTATTCTTGTACGTCTTATTTTGCATTTCAATATGCTTCTTCACTGACTACAGTGATCACTGTATATAGAATACAAAATAAGGTTTTTATTACATTATTTAGATTATTCTCTGCCACATACTGCAAAATTTCATGTCAAATGAAACAGACTGAATGGCTTTCAGTCTGATAATTTTGGGATCTGTAAACATCACCTTATACAAGATATCTGTTATCAGAAAAACATGATATTGTCATCATGTAGCCTAAATTAATCTCTGCATCAGACACTTATGATATAATACATTTAGACTTCTGTCAGAAATTTCATTTATATGGCACAGCACTATGAATTTAGTACTGTATAAAATGAATGTCATGTACTAAGGAGTTTAAAATTAGGCAATGATGATCAAACAAATTAACTGCATCTATAAATTTCAACTTGATGAATGCCTAATGAGTTTATTCAGAGATCTAATATGACTTGTGGATATTTCATATTCGTATTGGTCATCAAAAGTTTACAATATGATCACGTTGATTAAAGGCACTACTTGGAAATCAGAAGCACTCTGAAGCAATAGTAAATTCTTATGAGGACAGGTCAGTTCCAGAGCTATTTGGTTCACTTACAGTTTGAGCTTCTGAGCTTTAAGATATCTTGGAACAAAAAAATCTAGGTTATGTTTTGAGAATGGATTTTAAAAAGAAGCCTGAAAAGCTCTTACAAACCATGTATTTATAATTCTAATCCTCAATTTATTGAATAAGATGGATTTTGCTTATTGTATAATGCACAAGAATAGCTGTGCCAGGTCAGACCAAAAGTCTGTGTAGCGCAGTATTCTCTCCCAGCAGCAGCCAACAGCAGATGTCTAAGGAAGAGCATGCATCAATGGTCTTTCCAGTAAAATCTCCTGGACATCAGAAATTTGCCATTAAGAGATTTATTGTGTAGCTTGACCTACTCCTAACAGCATTTTGCTACTATTTAAATGAATAAGAACTTTTACAGTGAAAAATCTGAAACCACAATGACAACTAGCATAAGATCCTAGATTTAGAGAAGTAGGTAGATCAATTCAGAAATAAAAAATGACATAAGACTATATGCACATTAGAAATAGTTGCTGTAGCTCAAACACAAAGTCAGGCCTTGCTCAATTCTGCATGTCACATGATAAACACAGAATCATGGAACCATCTAAGTTGGAAAACATCTTCAAGATCACCAAATCCAACCAGGAACCTGACCTATCGAGCCACATCACTATACCTTGTCCCTTTAGTGCTGTGTCCACACATCTCTAAAATACCTCCAGGGAGTGGGATTGTACCACTTCCCTGGACAACCCAGTCCTATGCTTGACCATTCTCCTTTGTGAAGAAATTCTTCCTCATATTCAGTCTAAACCTCACCTGGTGCAACTTGAGACTATTTCCGCAGGTCATATCACCTGTCTTATGATAAACAAAACCAACACTCTCCTTGCTGCAACAGTCCAATAGTTGGTCCTTCTTGTTTATAAAAACTAGGAATCCATAATTTCTGGGTACATTATAGTATGTGAGACGCTATTGCAATCATGCAGGAAGTTGTAAAAAGGATTAAATGATCTGATGAAACATAAAATAATTCATTTGCTTTTAATGATGAAAGCCATTTTGTTTTATCCCCCAAATTAGAATGCTTCCATAAATATCTTCTGAAGTAACCTCAGCTTTTCAACAATCTTTTGCACAGATCAACATTTTGAACTACAGTCATTATTAAAGAATTCCAAATTTGATCTAGAACCGATGCTTGGATTCACAACAAAAGCGTGTATAGTGATTTTGGGATGTAGGAGGACAGAAGACAGACAAATTTACTATCTTGGTTTAGTCAGTTTCCCTTAGATTTCCGTGTGATGCATAAATACTCTCAGAAAAGAAGTTATTTCAGAAATGCAGCCAACCAGTCATAAAGCCACTTTATCGATCGGTCTTAATTTGTACTATAAATGCTACCTTAATTCATTGTCCAGGCACAGGCAGCAAAAATTTGTATTCAAAACAGACTTAGATCTTAACTTTTGTCTGTGATGCTCCTCTGATTCCTAGCAACATTAGAACATGTTTTATAATTTATTTAATGCCAGGATGAAAAGAGTAAGTGAATATACAGGAGTACTTTTCACTGAAGTACAGAGTGTGTTGGACAAATATGTCATTCACTCTGGAAGTAATGTCTCCTATTTGTTTCCATGGAAAATACAACATATACAAAGAGCACAACAACACTATTTAATAGAGAAGATTCTCAGCAAAAAACTCTGTTTTGCAACATTTTTCACCATGATTAGCTATGCATTTTCATCAGCAATGAACAAGAGCCTGAATGCTGCGCTTGTAAAAATCCGCACCAGTGGAGGTGACACACTGTTGCTGTCACTGCTACTGAAATTCACCACCCATCGCCTTACTGTGCTCACATCTACAGCTTGGTCTCCATAAACGCTCAGGAAGAGTCGATGAATGTCAATGGGTGCAATTTTTCTGCATGGAGGAGTTCAACTTCACATCTTCACTTCCTATGGCCTTCACGTCAGATGCTATTCTGTTAGACTGCCCTGCTGCTGCCATCTGTCACACAGCAACAAAATGTAATGGAATATTGGTGGGAAGGT